>JAKUCV010005485.1:0-23895 GCA_028386065.3 Turnera subulata | reverse complement strand
TCTTCTCACCGAGACTCGATGGGAGCAAACCGGAGATCATGGAAATATTCCTCTTCGCTTTCCACCAACACATCGTTTCGAGGTACCTGGCCAGAACAACTCAGGTGGGATGTGGTTTGCTTGGAGTCATTGTATTAGGGTTAATATAGTTAATACCCCTAATGGCTTTTCTGTAACAGCTGAACCCAATCGTTAGAGGTACATTGTAATAAGCATATGAATTAGTGTGAGCGTGTAACATATTTTTATTCAGATGTGTCTTTGTAAGATATGTTATCAAGTATGATTGTAATATATGATCATCAATAAACTCTAGTTTGTTTGTATGATGAAATTGTCATGAACCGCAAATCATCAAAGTTAATAATTTAGTAAGTTTAGAGTACTTACCTGCACATCGATGTTTTGATACTAAACATCGATGTTTCATGCTGCCGGTTGGGAATGATACTAGTTGAAGTCCACTCAACATCGATGTTTGGCTCCTAAACTTCGATGTTTTTCTGTCTCGGCTTGCTTATTCCCCAAGAATCAATTACGAATTTGGATGCTTCCTTGATTATGTGCTTGGAGCATCGCAATCAAGGTACTAAAGTACACTTGATGCCTTCAAGCACATCTGCAAAACAAATCAATGGGTTTTTGGTACCGAAATTTCTTTGGGTCCTTGAGTGTTAGGGACATGATGACGATAGGCTTCACCTCGAGTCCAATGTCTATGCCTAGTAAAACAAGCAGGAGCAATATGTCCTACTCTATTACAGTAATGGCAAATAACATTTGGATTATGCATCCATCTAGGTTGATAATAATTATTCTGTCCATGTTTGTGCACTTTACTAACATAGTGACCCTTGGGTTGAACCTTATGCTTCCTAGGCTCGATTTTAGGTCTTTTAGGTTCGTTTCTAAAACCTATTCCATGTTTAGTTGATTGCAAATTGTTTAGCATAGAATTTAAATTTTTCTGAGGGGTGCTAAATTTCTTTAATGTTGCCTCAAGATTTTCAACTTGCTTATTTAAGGGTTTACATGTCGTGCATTCTAAGTTATCCGGTTTGTTAGCACTCTTCTTCCCATAAAACTTATTTTCTTCTCTAAGCTTTTCATTTTCACATAATAACTTCTCATTTTGTTCATTCAAAGAATTGCATGAGGAACACTCCTTAGTTTTTCTTTCAAGTTCTGTGACTTGTTCATATAGTGATTTACATGATTCACATTCTTTGGGCATGCCTAGAATCCTATTTTCTTCCTTCAATTTATCATTTTCACAGGTAAGCTCTTCTAGATTCTTTTCTAATGAAGCAATATGTTTCTTTTGCTTTAAATGAATCTTAGAGATTTTAATATATTCAGCATACAATTCATTAAAAGCGTTTTGCAATTCATCATGGTTAGAAGGTTTAGAATCACTTACCTCTTCTGCTTCTTCTTCCTTTGCCATGAGGCATTGGAAGTTCGTTTCATCATCACTTTCTGTTACCTCATAGGTGACTTCCAGCATATCCCAAATGTCCTTGGCGGTAGTGCATCGTGAAATCATTTGGTAATCTTCTTGATTAAGTGCACAATGGAGTATGTTGATTGCCATGAAGTTATTTTGAACTTTCTTGACGTCCTCGGCATCATACTCCTCTTCCGTCTTAGTCACCATAATTTCACCAACTCTCTTTGTCGGAATTTGATCTCCGTTCTTTATTGTCCGCCAGAGAGTGAAGTTGTTGGATTGAATAAAGACTCTCATCCTCTCCTTCCAATATGTATAGTTGGCGCCATTGAGCAATGGTGGACGGGTGACGGACTGTCCTTCATTGTTTCCTGCAAACACATTACTTGAAAAAGCCATGGATAATACCTCTCAAACGGTTAAGTTTTTCAGAGAGTTAGGCTCCGCTACCAATTGTTAGAACAATAACCCTTCGCTAGAGGGGGGGTGAATAGCGATAATCGAATAAAAACGAAATAAGCAGGAATTAAATGCGGAATTGAAAGAATGAAGGACACACGAGATTTATCCTGGTTCACACACACTCTACTAGTGTGGCTAATCCAGCCCTTCAAGTCTCACTTGAAGATTTCACTATCTATGTTAAGCTTACGGGTGCTTAACAAACCGTTACAACCTGAGAGTTCAAGTCACATGAACCTCAATATACTTGCTTGAAGATACCTCACTTCAAGACTTTCTAGGATTTCTAATCACAAGAATCCTACTCTCTTGCTTAAGGATACCACACCTTAAGGCTTCTCTCAAGGGAACAATCCTCCCTTGTGGTGTATGAATGACACTTACAATCTCTCAAGCAAAACTCTCTAATAGAGTGGATATGAGTACAAAGGAAAGCTCTATTGAACAACTCAGAATTCTCACAAGTTATAGCTCAAAAATTTGTTGAATGATTTTCAAAGAATGCTTGAATGTAGATGTGAGTTGATCAATCTGAAAATGAGGTTTAAGGCCTCTATTTATAGTCTAAAAGATGCATATGATCATTGGGAACAATTTCTGAAACCTTTATGAAAGTTTAGCATGTTTGTCTGAAAAAGGTTTCTGCCCATAACGGCACAACATCGATGTTTTGATCAAGAACATCGATGTTTAGCCGTTGCATTTAAATAATTGAGCCAACGGCTAGTAAAACATCGATGTTGCATTTTAGAACATCGATGTTTTCATACACAACATCGATGTTCTTCATCGCAACATCGATGTTTTTTGGCTTCGCAAAAATATGATGAAAAAGGGTCTTTGCCAGAACATCGATGTTGGAAAATGAAACATCGATGTTTTGTGAAACATCGATGTTTAATTGGCCAACATCGATGTTTTTTGGCTTCGGCAAAATTTTATTTCAAAGACAGGTTTTCATGAACATCGATGTTGGATTGTAAACATCGATGTTTTGACCAACGGTCACAAGAACATCGATGTTTTATAATCCAACATCGATGTTTTCTTGCTACTGCCAAAAAGATTTTAAAATCGACTTGATGCAACATCGATGTTGTTCTAAGAACATCGATGTTTTGAACTCAAAAACCAGTTTTATGACTTACATGATTTATGAAATGCATGAGGAAAATGATTTTTGGTTTGAGCATTAACTTGGAGTACTTGAGTTACCATTTACAAGGATTTCCTATAGATGAACTCTCTATATATCTTCATCCTTGTTGCTTCAAATCTTGTACTCCTTTGTCTTAGACTTGTGCTTCATTGATTGATGTCTTTTTGCTTTCTTCAAGGAATGAATTCATGAATGGAGCTTTGGTTAGTTTGTCATTATCAAAACCCTGAAATGAAACATGGAAGCATTAGTCCTAACAGTCAACGGGTCGACCCGCCCGTTACTCCCTTGTGAAAACGGGTCGCTCACCTTGGTGAGCTTCGACGACGGTAGCAAGGAACGACGGGGCGATGAAGACAGAGGCGCGGAACGGCAAGGCGACGGCAGAGGAGACGCGAGGGAAGAGGCGTTCGACTGCTGGTGCTGCAAGCGGCGGTCGTCGTTGGTGTTGTGGCAAACCTGGCGGCTTGCTTGGGCTTGTCTCCACCGATCGGCGACGGCGAGCGAGGGTGGCACGGAACGGCGGCTTCGGTCGGTCGTCGCGGTAGGGAGGAGACCGAGTGGGGACCGGCTACGGCGAACTCGATCTGTCGGGTTCGTCGGCTGGCGGCTGCAGGACTCGGGCGGCGTCGTCGCGAGGGAGGAGGACGCGAAGAGGAGGCGACGTGGCTACGCTGACAACGGCAGGCGAGGCAACCCGAGAGGCTTGCTTTGGGTTCTCCTATGGTCGGCGGCGGCGAGTGCTGGTGGTCTGTAGCGACGGGCGAGGTCGTGTGATGGCTGCTGGCGGCGCGACGGTGGCGCAGGAGGAGAAGGAGAAGAGGAAGGTGGCGGCTGGTGGTGGCGGTGTGTGGTGTTTAGTATTTTTTTCTTTCTTTTCTTTTTCTGATTTCTTAGGTAGTATGCAGTAGGTAGTTTTGCAGGGAAAAGTTGGCAGAAGGTGATGCAGTTAGAAGAGGAAAAATGGTGAGGAGGTGTGTGTGGTGCAGGGGGAGGAAAAGACAGAGTCACAGGCAGCACAGGTAAGTCACAAGCTTCACAGGAAAGAGGCGGTTGCGTGACTCAATTATGCAGTCGTGTACCGTCCGGACCAGAAAATAACTATAATACCCCCTTAACTTAATTTCTGGCCCGATAATTCGAGGTTAAACCTGACTTTTCTCGAGATTCCTGGACCCAAAAAATACCAACTCTGGTCCGAAAAATCCGCAAAAAAATCGGGAACGTGGGGTAAGGGTCGGTTTCAGAATCCAATGCATAATTTACCCTGAAATAATTATCCAAGATTAATTTCATAAGGTAAATTACTATATAAAGCTTTTTACAATCCCGGTAAAAACATAAATCTTACCCGGGCTGTTACACCAATTACCAGCGTTCCTGTAAGTAAAAAAAAAAAAAAGGAACAATAGCCATATCCCCAAAATGGCATATAAATGCATAGAAAGGAATTAATACTGAGAGCTGGCTTTATTAATTGTTCTGGTGATCATATATAGCATATATAGCAGCATTGCATTTGCCCTATTACATACATAAGTTCCGCTGGTTTACCTTTCTTCTTCAATGCTGAAATATAGAATTTGAAGAAATTGCCTTCTCATGGAAAAGGAAGACAGAACATATACGTACACAGATAAAATAACTCCCAGAAAGACGAGAAAAAAGAAGAGCTTCAAAATCAAAGAAAATTAAATTTCACAATCTTATTCATCTATGTATAATTTTACAAAGAAAAAATAGTTTAAAGGCATGACATTATTGCTCGATAAAAAAATGAAGGACTCAACCATGGAGATAAAACCTCAGCAGAATCAAAGACGTGAATCTCAAGAACAAAACCGACAACTCTGCAAAAACTGTTTGAGCTTAGGGGAGGAAATGTTTAGTATACTCCACAGCTCGTAATAAAACACTACAAACATTAGTGAAGAGGCACCTAATTAATCAAGGACACAAAGCAGCCGCAGACATAAGGATTGGGGCCGTGAAATTATCATTTGGTTTGTCATCATTGACGGCCTATATGATTACCTAACATGAAACTTGAATGAGCAGCAGATTGCCAAGCTAAATAACCGATGCCATAAGGTGATGGCCAAAAGAACTTTGATTGCTAGCAGATCCAATATTGTCTCTAGGACCATTACCACCGAGTAACAACTCAGTCCTATCCTCATCTTCTTCAATAATGATATCCACTGTTTCTGGATTAGGAGCACCGCTGAGTAAATAAATCCTTATTCCATCAGGTACATTGAGGCGACCTTTGTTTCTCCTACCTCCGTTTCTTTTTTCGACTAGCAACTTCAGAGATTTTAAGTTACTATAAGGAGAAGTTTTATGCTTCAACAAGCCAGCCTTGTATAAAACCTAGCACATGGGAAATCAAAGCTTCATATTAAAGGTTCATCAAAATCTCTCAAACTATGTTATCTAGCAGTTTATATATGTGTAGAGGTTTCTTTTTTACTTCCGCAACAATACATATGTTACGTCAAACTACCTTTAAAGGACATCAATATAGGCTTACACTAATCCAAATAGAATCATAAAGGTTAACATTCCTAATCCTAAAAAGCTATGGCCCTAATTAAGACCCAAAACTCAAGATGCCTTAATTAGCTAGAGTAGTTCCAAACAACATTTAGTTAATTACTTGGCAGGATTATATATATGTATAAAACTTTACAGCTTGGATTCAAAATTAAGAACAAACCAAATATGCAATTAATTCAACAATTAATGCAAGGAATCAATTCCTTGCAACAGTAAAGTGGCATTTAATTAATTAGAATATACCTCAAGTGGAGGAACGTTGACTTTGAGAGATGCTGCATTACGAATCCCGTACAGAAGCTTCATCAACTTATCTTCTTCTCCATGACAGGATCCGTACNGGATTGGGCTCCTCTCCAGTTGGGAGGTAACAGGAGACATCCTGTTAAGGCAATCTCAACCATTAGATTAAATCTAAAGGTTCTTAATTATTTTATAAGATACCTTTTCAACACTGCATTTATTTCTCTTCTTTCTTTTAACTGATGATATAAACAAAACAACTCTTTTAATTTTTTTCTTTTTTCACACATGCTTTTTACTCTTCTGTTTTTTTTGTCTTCAACCATGAATATGGATTTGCAAATACTCTCTATCTTCTCTTTTTAATCTTACTGCAAATATGGTATTTGTTTTCCTTCACAGTTTGAAAACAAAGAAACAAGAGAGTAAAAGAAAGTTCTATTGAATGATCAACTAGTTTTTTAAGTTTATTGCAAATTAAATATTCATGGTGTATTCATGGTGTTAAAGGAAAGAAATAAAAAAGAAAGAAGAAAAATAAATGCAGTGTTGAAAAGGTATCTTATAAAATAATTAAAAACTATTAGATTTAATCTAATGGTTGAGATTGCCTTAACAGGATGTCTCCTGTTACCCCCAACTGGAGAAGAGCTCAATCCGTATAAAACTTTACAGCTTGGATTCAAAATTCAGAACAAACCAAATATGCAATTAATTCAGCAATTAATGCAAGGAATCAATTCCTTGCAACAGTAAAGTGGCATTTAATTAATTAGAATATACCTCAAGTGGAGGAACGTTGACTTTGAGAGATGCTGCATTACGAATCCCGTACAGAAGCTTCATCAACTTATCTTCTTCTCCATGACAGGATCCGTACAGTAACACCTCCACACTTTGTAAACAAGGGAGGTCCATGCGAAAGTCATCACTCATCCTCCTTGTAATCCCAGTCTCTCCTGCATTCGAAAACAAGAAAACTTGAAGGTTAACCGCAGAAAGCTTAATTCTATCACACCCTACCCCTTCCATCTTCAAGCATACAAGCTTGGTTGCCGATATTTCCACAACACCACCCCTACTACCACCACGACGACCACAGACCGCAAAGTCCAAGAGGTGCAAGCTGTTCAGATTAGGGCAAGACAAGTCGGTTATATTGAAAAACTTGTCAAAATTACAATCCTCCAAACGCAAAGTCGTGACGGCAGGAAAACAAGCAGACGACGACATCAATCCCGACACATCTAGATGCGCCAGCTCTAGGGTTTTCAAGGTACGGCAACCCGAGAGAGCCGATGCCGGGACAGGGAACTGAACGACATCGTAGTGATGGCTTAGGTTGAGATGACGAACGCCGTTACGGACAGCGTGCTTGACGCTCCAGTCTCTCAGTCTTACCTCGTCAAATGAACCTGATATTATTTTATACTTATCGTCAGCACTGTAACTGTAGCGGTAGTTGATGGACAGGCGCAAACTGCTAACGGCGGTACAGTTTTCACGGTCGCGTTGTTCCAAGATGTGGAGCAGGAACTCCTCGAAGGAGTGTGAGTTCATGTGGTATCCGGTGTCGAGGCTGAGATCGGGATTGGAAATCCAGAGGTTCTTCCATGCCTTGGAGAGCACGGAGGTTTGGGCGGCGAATTTGGTGTCCGGGAGGAGGGAGAGGATGCGGTGGATGATAGCATCCGGGAGATGGCTTAGTCTGTCCTTCTTGCTTCTTGGTTTTGCTGGTTGGTGCCGTTTTGGTCTAGGGTTTCCCATTCTTGAATAGAGAGTAAAATGGCGGTTGAAATATGCTTACAGGAAAAAAAATAAAAAATCATCAAAGTCAAAAGAGAGGACTGGACAAATAATTTGTGGAAGAGCTGGGTCTGTTGGGCTGGAGGGAATGAGGAAATGGGTGGGCTGGATTAGAGCCTGGCCCAATTCCGGTTCCAATCCCACCAATGTTCCTTGACCCGGAAAAAAGAACTGAACTCATAAGCGCACTATGGAGTTGTTCAGCTGTCGAAGTAAAAGAGGGGAAAAAAAAACAGGCTACTGATTTGTCTGCCTCCGGATGGAGGATGGTAGAGATGAGTACAATGTTAATCCAAATTCCAAAAGTCCTTGGTGATTCGACATCAAAAATCTGTACACCTGATGCAGTATTGACAAAGTGATTTTAAAAAGCAATGTGATGGTGCTTACCAACAAAGCAAATTCAATTGTAATGGAATTCTGCTGCTGTTAATTTTTTTTTTAATCGTCGGGAGTACTGCTACAGGCTACTGGCGTGGTATATGAGTGTTGATATAAATCGAATTTACTTGTTTATAAGATGTGAATTGGCTAATAATTGATATGGTACGCTCAGGGTGTAATCTGTATGCACATCGAGTTTATACCATAGATAAATGGATTACAATATTACCACTTCAAAAATCAATTAATGGTTGGGCTATAACAAACATTTCAAATATATTTTATATGGTTTACACTCACAATTATTGCAAACATGAAGTTTAACAAAAAGAAAAGAAATTCAAGGCATAGTTTACTAAAATTAAATTAAATTCATATCTGATTTAATACCAGGAGGACTGCGGAAGAATTTGCATGCTCATTACAGCCGACGTTAACGATTCATATATTGATATATAGCAGTATACTGCATTAAGATTTACAGTTCAAGTGACAGGAGCTGCAAACAGCACAAGAAAACGTCAAATCATCAGCAAAAACAGTTTCTACTCCAAGCTCTAACGGGGCAGTGAAGCACCACTAACATGGACTAAAATTAAGCAAGAGTTTTGACCGTTAAGGACTAAAATTAAGCACCAGCTTCGACTTTTAACATGCATGTCTGCTGGTGTCATTGAATTCTAAACGCAAATTTGAGATTTAGTCCTGTGTGCAAAATAGATGGCGGACCATATGAAGTTTGCTTGCAAAGCAAGAGTTAAAAACTCCATCGATAGCCTCAATCAACAATAGATGAAGGCTGAACCTAAGTCATTTTCCATCAGTAACAAAAGCAGCTGTGCCAAAGACGATGTTGGCCATTCCTCATCGCCACAATCTGACTTCTAGATACATCAACATGTCAGAAATAAAAATTACCATTCCCATACGCTGGTTATCCTGCAGGTAAATGACCACCAAACCATTCAATAAACTGAAATAACACAACAATAAGACATGACACTTCCACTATTTAAGTAAATCCAATCTACAAAGCATTGCACATTCATTTCATTTAAAACAAAGGAAGGGATAGCATAATCTATTTTCTGATACACATGATATGCAGCTGCATTCTTATTATTCATAAGATGAAAGATTATACCTATTAGGATTTCATGCAGACATTTTCAGCTTACAGAACGAATGGGTCTAATATGTTCATTGGAGACAAGAGGCAAGGTAAAAAAAATAGTATCACAGAAAAGAAATTGCTCAGCAAAGAAGCCAGGTAAACACTAGTATTACAGCAAACTCTGCAAAGCATGCTTGAGCTTCATATAAGAAAGACAAATGGTCCCTACATTCTAGAGCTAGCAATAATCAATTTAGAAATCCACACAAGTGAAAAAGAAGAACCTAACAAACCAGTAGCCACAAGGATTGGTTTCAGGACCCGTCAAAACGCTTAAAATTTGAAATTGGGAGCCTCATTTAATCATTCCCATGTGTCATGGGTGGCCTATATCATTACATAACATGAAACTTGAAATGAGTAGGGATTGAGTCAAATGGCAAGCTAAATAACCAATTCTCAAGCATGTAACTGATGGCTCATTAATCTTCGTACTGAGATGCTTTTGAGCAAGCAACTTTAAGCAGAGGGCAAAACGAACATTGACTGCAAGCAGATACACAATCTTTAAGATCATTACCACCGAGCAACAAATTCAAATTCATGGAGAAGAGAATAAAATTTACATTACGGGAGTATTGAATTTTGAAGCCTTTGGGGTCACAAATACCATTTAGCAAGCATGAAACCTAAAAAGCAAATCAAACGAAAAAAAATTAATGACTGGTAGGGATTAGCAAAAACCCAATGTTTACCAGTCAAAGCAACAAAGTGGATAGGACCATAGCCTTTGCCAACAAACTAAAACACAAAACACATGAAAGTTCCACAATAACGAAAATAATAGAAACGGAAACACTGATGCTACTTACCACCCAATGTACCCGAAAAGAAAACTAAACACAGAACATTAGAAAGTTCCACAATAACGAAAATAAAAAAAGGAGTCACTGATCCTGCTTACCCAACCACTTAATGTACCTCAAAGAACATCAAGTTCATTCACCAATTATATTTGTCTTCTTCAATAATCAGATCCACATCTTCTGGATGAGCGGCCCCAATTAAGTAAGTCACTATTTCGTAGGGTATTTTCAGGCGAAATCCGAGGCTAGGATCTCTGCCTCTGCCTCCCACTAACAATTTCAAGGACGTCAAGTTGTGGAAGGGAGAAGTTTCACAGTCAAACGACCAAGAGAAGTTCAAAACCTAGCACAGAGCACATCAGAGCTGTAGGTTAAACGCAAACAGACTTCACCAACACATTTCGAACCGGGTTAATACTGAAGACCAAAGACCGAAAACTGAGACATAATCAGATGTGCAATCAATTCAAGGAATCAAAACAGCATAGTAAAGCTGCATGTAAAATACCTCTAGCAAATAAACGGTTAGGGTGGCACACTTCGCATTACAAATTCCATTCAAAAGCCTCAACATTTCATGCTCTTGATCAACGCAATAGTAAACTAACAATTCCGCCCGTTGTAAGGAAGGAAGATCGATGTCAACGAAATCGGTTAAGCAATCGGAGTCCTCCAGAGAATACTTGAAATGTTGAAGGTTGGGCGCACAAAGTCTCACCTCACCCTCTTTCCCTTCCCCTTCCATCTCAAAGTATACAAGCTTGCTTCCCGATATTTCGACAGAAACACCGCCACAAACATTGTGCATGTGTAAATTGGCAAGATTGGGGAAAGAGGAGTCCTTAAATTCTAAACCTCCGTCAAATTCACAGCTCGTCAGATGCAGAGACGTGAGCACACCGAAACAAGCAGACGATAGATCCGACACATCAACTCCAGATAGCTTCAGTGTTTCCAAGGTACGGCAACCCAACAGACCCGACGGCATAAAGTGCTCCCAATGACTGAGGTCGACATGACGGACGCCGTGAGCGACGGCGTAGTTGATACCCCAGTCTCTAAATGCTGCTTCATTCACGATGAAGTTGTCAAGACAGAAGTGGAAACTGCATAGATTAGTGTTTTTGTCGCGTCGTAGCAAGGCATACCGGACGAAGTTCTCGAAGGAGGAGGGTGATCGCCGGTAGAAGCTAGCGTCGAAGGTGAGATCGGGGAGGGAAATCCAGAGATTCTTCCATCTCTTAGAGAGCACGGAGGTTCTGGCGGCGAATTTGGTGTCGGGAAGAAAGGAGAAGATGTGGTGGATGAGAGCATCTTCTAGATCGCTAAGTCTGTCCTTTCCATCTCCCTTGGCTGGTTCCTCCCGCTTCCTTTTAGGGTTTTCCATTTTTGCTTTTAGGGGGGATTTAGGGGTTTTGCATTTTCCTTTTGTGGCTGTAATGTATACTAACTCAAAAGGGGATTGAACTGTACAAGGGGAGGACAGCAAAATGTCGTCGTTTCAATTGCCGTCTTGTGGGCTGGGCTTATGAAGTCAAAATGAGTGTGCTACATTAGTTGTATTAGGAGGCTTTCCACCAGAAGTTGAACCAGAAAGTGGGCCCAATCCGTTCAGCCCACCAATGTTTCCATGCATCGTGTTTTATGGTTGAGAAAACACCGTGTCCCTTTGACCAGAATGACCTCTATGCTGCTGAGGAAGAAATATGCTTCTGTTTTTTTAATAAGAAATATGCGTGTTGATATAAATCGAATTTCTTTCATGTCCAAAGATATTAATCGGATCTAATTGGTTTTTTTTTTTGTCAGCAAACATGTTAATTTCATTGATATAAATTGTGATAAACAGTATATTTCTTACTAACTACACATACATACATGAAAATACATCATATGAGTCTAACTTAAAGATCAACTATCTAAAAAGCTTAGGTTAGTATTCCAATTTGATGGGCAGAAATTAATCCTTGCTCACTTGAGACCTCCACCATTTCGGCTAGGTTAAGGCAGACCACATCTGTTATCAGCTCCATGTTTGTAATCAAGATAACAACTTCTACCAACCAATTAGGCGATATTTTCCTAATTAGTACCAGTAGATCCTCCTCAGTGTTAGAACACTCTCCAATGTCTTTAGAAAGCGACATTCTTTAATAGATAAAGTTGAGAGTGATGTGGTAGCCAAACAGTTGGCCACCATCGTCCAAAGCACATTTTTTCGTTACTCGTTGGCGCCACGTCTGCTTCCAACAGCCTTTGCCATGTCCAATGAAGGCTCAACCAAGCTAAGTTGATGACTAGATCCAGATGTTGCTGGAACAAAAGAGACGAACCCAGTGGTTCAACATAAAGAAACTAATAGACTTGTTATAGGTGTGCTTGAAGAAAAGCTGTTAGAGTAAGAAGATTTCTGAACATGCATTTTGGGAGAAATTTTATGGTGGAGACTTCCCAAGTTTGATTAGTTATGAATCCCTATTTATATTGACAAATAATCTTTGATTGTTCACTCTTTCTATTTTAAAGTTTATTTATTTTTCTAATTTACCTTAAGAGTTCCAGTTCATCTCTTAAGAATTACAATTATATTGTTTCCTAATTTATTGTGTGTTATTTACGAAATAAATCTACACATTCAATATATCTACTTAAATGATTTAATTATTCCTAATACAATTCAATTTAAGATCAGGTTCATGGAGAGGAGAGAGAAGAGAACATTTTATGCTCTCTTAAATCCTAAAAGAGTTAAAAGAGAGCCAGAGATGATCTACTCGGTTAAAAGTTAGGATTTGGATAATAATGAATTTAGCGGGGCTTGAGGTATAATCTGGATGTAAATTGAGTTTTGGTTCCTATTTTGGTGCTAACAAAGTTGGATCATAAAGCTACTTTCATGAATCAAATCATAGCCAAGTTATGTAGAACATTAAAAAGGAATTATTCGTTCTACAGTAAGAACAATGGCAAACATGTTCTAAAAAAAAAATAATAGCAAACATGAAATTTATCAAGAATTTTTTAAGTCACATTTTACTAATAAATGTAATTCAATTTAAATCTGGTTTAATATCCAGGAGCGAACGGACTGGAAAAGCATTTGAATGCTCATTAACGCCCAGCATTTTCTCATACATTGATCTTTTCTGATGTTAGTGTAATGATGCTGCGTTACAAGTTCAAATGCCAGCCTGCCAGAAGCTACAAACATCAAAAGAAAACATCACCGTCTTCAGTAAAGACAATTTAAACTCCAGCTCCAATGGAGCAGCAGAGCACTGGTAATAAGCTCTTCATATTTTTTTACAACCACCCAAGCGCTTCAGCCATTGCCTTTCAAAGCAAGGACTATAATTGGGCACCAGCTTCGATTTCTCATATGAACATGTCAAATGGCGTCATCAGAGCATGTACGCTATTGTTATATGAACACAGCATAAAAATTTAAGACGTTGAAAAATGAGCATAATGGAGTGCTGGGTGTAAGTGTTATGGCAAGTCGAGAGAAAAAAACTAAATGCAGTCCCCCAAGCCCCAATCACTCATGATTCCATAAAGGAAGGTTAAACCATAGTACTTTTGTGACAGTAACAATACCCAGAACTCCATAGAGGAAGGCTGAACTATGGTAATTTTGTGTCAATAACAATAACAGTTATATCCAAGACGACGAGCATAAAAGATATCTTTCATCTGTTTGACCTTTCCTCGTTGCCGCAATGTGGCCTGAAGATACATTATCAACATTACAGAAAGAAAACTTATCATTCCTATCCTCTATATATGTATCCTCGTAAATGCCTATAACATGAAAGATTACTCCCACTTGGATGCAAAGCAGACATTTCAAGTGAATCAAGTGATATAGAAGAAATGTTGCATTAAATCTTTGGATCATAATTAGCAAGTATGCAATAAATCAGATGTCAGAGGGAAGGATAAGAAGGAATACGCAAGGATCCAATGTTTACCGATCGATCAAAGCAGCAATAAGAACAAAGTGGCTCGAGGAAACCTCTACTATAGCCTTTGCCAAGAAAACTAAACACAAGAAAATACAAAGTTCCACAGTATCAAAAACATAAATGGAGACACACAGAACCTATTTGGCCAACCACTCAATATACCAGAAAGAAAATCAAGTTCATTTTAAGATGTTCCACCCTCATCTTCTCTCCCATCTTGAGTTGGAAGAAGGTCAAGAACGATATCCACAGTCCACACACTTTTCGAGGGAGGAGTGCCACTTGAGGCCATGTTTTTTCTTTTGGATCCACTAGCAATTCCAAGAAAGTTTACCAACCAAATGACAAAAAAAAAAGGGCTGGTAAGGATTAGCAAAAGCCTAATCTTTACCAATCAAACAGAAAGAACAACCGAGTGCTTAGGACCATAAGCTTTGCCAAGAAACAAAAACACAATAGACAAGAAAGTACCCAACTAACAAAAATAGAAATAGGATAGACATTGATGCTACTTATTCAACCACTCAATGCATATTTCTAAAAGAACATCAAGTTCATCTCACCACGCTTTATCTTCTTCAATAAGGAGATCAAATTTTTCCTGATGAGTTCCCCCACGTAAGTAAGTCATTATGTCGTTGGGTATTTTGAGGCGAAATCTGCGGCTGCGATCTTTGTCTCTGCCCCTCAGTAGCAATTTCAAGGATGCCAAGTTACTGAAGGGAGAAGTTGCATTCTCCAACGAGAGAGCCTTGATATAATTACTCTACCCGCCGGTCCCACTACCGGGAGAGCCCGGGGCCGAAGACCGAGTCAAAGCCCAATAAGCCCAGGCCCGAAGACCGAGTCCGAGCCCATCAAGTCCAATTTGTCTAAGAAGCCCGTCTACAAGCCATCCGCTCTATAAATACCCCCCAAGGCCCGTTTTATCGGGGGATGGAACCTAGATAGTTAGACTGGGGGTACTGTTCACACCCCCTTTTTCTCTGTACACCCCAATAACAATCAATAAAATACACACCCCCTATTTTCGATTTATATCAAGCCTTGCTCAAAGTCTAGCAGGTAGCATATCAAAGCATTAGGTTACAAGCAAAGAGACTTCATTTAGCAGTTTTTAATAGGGTTAATAGTGCGATCCCAAGATGCAAAACTGATAACAAAGCATATGTGCAATCAATACAAGGAATTGCAAAGAATCAAAACAGCATAGTAAAGTTGTAGTTAAAATACCTCAATCAAACCAACGCTTACGGTGAGAGACTCTACATTGGCAATTCATCCAAAAGCTCCAACAATGCATCTCCTTGTTCTTGTTTATCACTGGATCCAACTAAAACTTCCGCACATTGCAAGGGAGGAAGATCGATGCCAAGGAAACTGTTTAACCCATCAGAGTCGGTTTCTGAATTCTTGAAATATTGAAGGTTAGGAGTGCAAAGAATCACAGGGCCACTGAGCTCCCAATTCCATTCCATCTTAAAGTATACAAGCTTGCTTCCCAATATTGTTATAACAGCATGGCTGCCCACATCAACATTGTGGAGGTGTAAATTGACAAGATTTGGGAAATAGGAGTCCGTAAAATCTAAATCTCTGTTAACATAGCAACGCTCCAGCTGCAGAGTCGTGACCGCCTGGAAACGAGCAGCTGACAATTTCGACACATCTAAGATATATAGCTTTAGGGTTTCCAAGGTAGGGCAACCAAACAGAGCGGGCGGGAGAGAGTACGGATTGTCATACCACACATGACTGAGGTCGACATGACGGACGCCGTGAGCGAAGACGTACTTGATAGCCCAGTCTCTGTTATAACAATAGCCCTACGCTAGAGGGGGGGTGAATAGCGTTTATCGGATTAAAACAAAATGAGCAGGAAATAATTGCGGAATTTAAAGATTGAAGGACACAAAGATTTTTATATTGGTTCACACACAACTAACTTGTGGCTAATCCAGTCCTTCAAGTCTCACTTGAAGATTTCACTATCTAGTGTTAAGCTTACGGGTGCTTAACAAACCGTTACAACCTAGGAATTCTAGTCACAAGAATCCTAAACCTGAGAGTTCAAGTCACATGAACCTCAGCACTCTTACTTGAAGATACCTCACTTCAAGACTTCTCACACAAGAAGATATTCCCTCTTCTTATGAATCTCAACAAGGGAACTAACCTCCCTTAAGGTGTATGAATACACAATTCAATCACTCAAACAAAGAACTCTCTCAAAAAGCAGATATGAGTATACAGAATTAAGCTCTAAAAGGCAACTCTCAAATCCTCAACAGGATTTTGGCTCAATAGAAATTGATTTAAATGTATGAGATGAATACTTGAATGTAGAGAGTTGATTAGTTATGAATCAAAGCTGAAAATGCTTAATTTGTAGCTCTGAAAAGTCATGGAGCCGTTTGAAATCCACCCAAGAAAAAGCTTTAAACAAAACATAGTGGGTGCTAAAAGTTGTCAGCAGTAACAGCCATAACATCGATGTTTTAATTCTCAACATCGATGTTTTGTCTAGTAAATTTGAATTATTGGACTAACGGTAACTAAAACATCGATGTTCTCAAACCCAACATCGATGTTATTTTGATTCTGTGTAAAACCCATTAAATTATCATGTGAGGAACATCGATGTTTTATAACCCAACATCGATGTTATTTTGCTTCTATGAAAAATGATTAAAGCTGACCATTGAAGAACATCGATGTTATGAAATCCAACATCGAAGTTTTGCTTATGTAAAGGATATTTTCAAATGCAACGGTCATGAGAACATCGATGTTTAGGATTCCAACATCGATGTTATTTTCCTACTGCCAATTTCTGAAAAATTCTTTGAAGGCAGGATTCCAACGGTCAGTGGCAAATGACATTTGGATTGTACATCCTTCTAGGTTGATAGTAATTACCATTTTGATTATGTCTATGCATTCTAGTAAACTTGTTTTCCTTAGGTATAACCCTATTTTGCCTAGGTTGAACTATGTGTGTCCTAGGTTTAGTGTAATGAAATTCTCCGTTCCTACTATTGTACGCATACATTTTAGCATAATGAGATTTTCCACTACTTGCATTTGTTCTTGCAATTTGAGCATGTGACCTTCTATGATGAATGTGTGTTCTTGTGTCATGAACATGTGATCTAGTATTATGTGTATGTGGTTTAGCATGTTCATGTGATATAGTATGGTGAGTAGAGGATGAGGCACCGAGTTTATATGTCTTAGCATTATGCACAACAGGTTTGACATCATTTGATACATGAGATGCACATAATCCTTCTTTTTGTGTTGGACTTCTTTGTTGTCCTAGGAGAAGATTAAGACCATCTGTGCCATTTGTAAATTTCTCTAATGTTTTCTTCAAATCATTAACTTGACACTTAAGAGATTCATTCTCATTTCCCAGTACAACACAAGCACATACATTAGAGGATATCTTCTCATTAAGTTCATTGCAACACATATTAAGAGCATGCTTTTTTTTTTCAAGCTTATCAATCTTACTTGATAACTCATCCTTATCATTTGATAATTTCTCATTATCATTTTCTAAGGTTGTAATTTGTTTCTTTAAATTCTTATTGACCTTAGAAACTGAAATGAATTTACTATATACTTCACTAAATGCATCTTGCAGCTCTTCAAATGTAAAATCATCACTCGAATAGGAAGTACTTACCTCTTCCGAAGATTCTTCCTTTGCCATGAAACAAAGGTTGACAGTCTCAACTTGCTTGCTGTCGGTTTCCTCATAGATGATTCCCAGCATTTCCCACATCTCAGTGGCCGTTGCGCAGCGCGAGATTATTTGATAGTCCTTCGGATTGACCGCACATTGGAGCATGTGTATTGCCTTGGAGTGGTTTTCGATTCTCTGGATGTCATCTTCGTTGTACCCCGCTTCCGTCCTTGTTGGAACTTGAACACCATTCTTTATCACCAGCCAGGCTGCGAAATTATTGGCTTGGATGAAAATTCTGATCCTTTCCTTCCAATATGCGTAATTTGTCCCGTCAAAGAACGGTGCACGGGTAGTGGATTGTCCTTCAGCGATTCCTGCATACAAATAACTTGAAGAAGCCATAGAAAATTTCTCTCAAACGGTTAAGTCTTTCAGAGAGTTAGGCTCCGCTACCAATTGTTATAACAATAGCCCTACGCTAAAGGGGGGGGGTGAATAGCGTTTATCGGATTAAAACAAAATGAGCAGGAAATAATTGCGGAATTTAAAGATTGAAGGACACAAAGAGTTTTATACTGGTTCACACACAACTAACTTGTGGCTAATCCAGTCCTTCAAGTCTCACTTGAAGATTTCACTATCTAGTGTTAAGCTTACGGGTGCTTAACAAACCGTTGCAACCTAGGAATTCTAGTCACAAGAATCCTAAACCTGAGAGTTCAAGTCACATGAACCTCAGCACTCTTGCTTGAAGATACCTCACTTCAAGACTTCTCACACAAGAAGATATTCCCTCTTCCTATGAATCTCAACAAGGGAACTAACCTTCCTTAAGGTGTATGAATACACAATTCAATCACTCAAACAAAGAACTCTCTCAAAGAGCAGATATGAGTATACAGAATTAAGCTCTAAAAGGCAACTTTCAAATCCTCAACAGGATTTTGGCTCAATAGAAATTGATTTGAATGTATGAGATGAATACTTGAATGTAGAGAGTTGATTAGTTATGAATCAGAGCTGAAAATGCTTAATTTGTAGCTCTGAAAAGTCATGGAGCTGTTTGAAATCCACCCAAGAAAAAGCTTTAAACAAAACATAGTGGGTGCTAAAAGTTGTCAGCAGTAACGGCCATAACATCGATGTTTTAATTCTCAACATCGATGTTTTGTCCAGTAAATTTGAATTATTGGACTAACGGTAACTAAAATATCGATGTTCTCAAACCCAACATCGATGTTATTTTGATTCTGTGTAAAACCAATTAAATCATCATGTGAGGAACATCGATGTTTTATAATCCAACATCGATGTTATTTTGCTTCTGTGAAAAATGATTAAAGATGACCATTGAAGAAAATCGATGTTATGAAATCCAACATCGATGTTTTGCTTATGTAAAGGATATTTTCAAATGCAACGGTCATGAGAACATCGATGTTTAGGATTCCAACATCGATGTTATTTGCCTACTGCCAATTTCTGGAAAATTCTTTGAAGGCAGGAACATCGATGTTTAGAAGGCAAAATCGATGTTATTTTGGCTCGGCAAAAACAAATTGAAACTGATCAATATGGAACATCGATGTTACAAATGGGAACATCGATGTTATGACTAATTTTAAAAGCAACGGTCACTAGAACATCGATGTTTAGGATTCCAACATCGATGTTATTTGTCTACTGCCTGTTTTGGAAATTTGTTGGAAGGCAGAACATCGATGTTTTAAAAACATAACATCGATGTTATTGACACAGAAAAACAGTTTGATGTTTGAAATATGTTTATGTGATGCATGAGAAAATTTTATCTTATTTTGAGCCAATGTCCTAGAAGAGTTGAGTGTTATACCTTGTACAATTTATGAATCTAACTCTTCTTTCTTGGCTCTTCAATCTTGTGCTCTCATTCACTTTGATCCTGGTTTCTTTTGCTTGAGGATTGGCTTGCCTTCATTTCAATTCATTTCTTTTTGCTTCCTGAATAGTTTGTCAATATCAAAACCTATAAGAAGCAAGGAGGCATTAGTTCCAACAGTCTCTTGACACTACTTCGTCTCCATCATCGTCTTGGCCATCAATAAACAACTGGAAGCTGCATAGATTAGTGTTATGGTCCCATCGTAGTAAGGCATAGCGGAGGAAGTTGTCAAAGGCGGGTACCCGTACTCGGTTATTGTAGCTTCTGGTATCGAAGCTGAGACCAGGGACGGAAGTCCAGAGATTCTTCCATCTCTTAGAGAGGACAGAGGTTTGGGCCGCGAATTTGGTGTCTTCGAGTATAGAGAGGATACGGTGGATGATAGAATCCGGCAGGCTGCTAAATCTGTCCTCTCCACCTCGCTCCGCTGGTTCATCTCCTTCTCGGTTGCCTGGTTCGATGCTTGTTGGAAAATAGTGAGTCCACCCATAAGGGGTGCTCACTTAAGCCCAACTATGCCCAACTTGAACAATATATAAGCCACCACAAGGGAAGGTTGATACACTAAGTATTATTATATACATGTGTTGTGTACATACACAGATAATCTGCATACTGCATTTTAGGGTGTAGACCATGGAAACTAGGAGGCGGATCCGACACACTGTGACGGTCTTTACCGACCAGTAATCCAAGTCGCGGCTCCTGATCCTGACAACGCTTCCGCTTCATTCTTATAGATAAGTGTTCTTATCTATGTTATGTTATATGTATATTGAATTCCTTCATTGGTAGCATAGCTATAAGGCTTATTTTCTGGTTGATTTATTGATTTTGTGAAAACCTAAAATCGATTGCAAGGTCTATTAGAGTGGATTATTTTGTTCAATGAAAGGCTGACTGTTGGTTCCCAATCACCTGCGGCATGATGGCTTTCAGTCTCAGAGATACGATTTTTGCAACGATCTTGTAGATTCTGTTGACCAAGGGGAATAAAGGAATATTTGGTACCTGTACTCACCCTCATTTTGGAATTTGGTACATGTACTAAAATTCCATGTTTTTTGGTACCTGTACTCCATACGATTCATTGTTTTTGGTACTTCCGGGTATCTCCGGCAAGCCGGAGACACATGTCATCACTTGGTAATGCCACATCGCTCGTGGGTCCCAATCCTACCCGAATCTGCCCGAAAATCGGACCTGTTCCTATTTGGAAACAGGCCAACACATTCCAAACACTCCTACACCTACACATTACCAAACACCTTAAATTAAATAGACCCCACAAATTATTTTCCCAAAATGAAACCAACCAATGTTTCGAATAAACATAACCCCTAAATCAAAAACCCCAAATTCACCACCCCCTCCAAATGAAAAGGCCCGAAATCAGAAACCCTCAAATTCCCATTTGTCCCTCTAATTGGTGATAGAAGCCACCCCTCCCTCGAAACCCAAAGCCACCCAAAAAATTACAGTAATTTTTTTTATAAGAAGAAGAAGAAGATGGCAGCAACGGGCAATCGACTGAGGCAGGCAGAAGACTAGAAGAAGAAGAAGAAGAAGAAGAAGAAGAAGAAGAAGAAGAAGAAGAAGAAGAAGAAGAAGAAGAAGAAGAAGAAGAAGAAGAAGAAGAAGAAGAAGAAGAAGAAGAAGAAGAAGAAGAAGAAGAAGAAGAAGAAGAAGAAGAAGAAGAAGAAGAAGAAGAAGAAGAAGAAGAAGAAGAAGAAGAAGAAGAAGAAGAAGAAGAAGAAGAAGAAGAAGAAGAAGAAGAAGAAGAAGAAGAAGAAGAAGAAGAAGAAGAAGAAGAAGAAGAAGAAGAAGAAGAAGAAGAAGAAGAAGAAGAAGAAGAAGAAGAAGAAGAAGAAGAAGAAGAAGAAGAAGAAGAAGAAGAAGAAGAAGAAGAAGAAGAAGAAGAAGAAGAAGAAGAAGAAGAAGAAGAAGAAGAAGAAGAAGAAGAAGAAGAAGAAGAAGAAGAAGAAGAAGAAGAAGAAGAAGAAGAAGAAGAAGAAGAAGAAGAAGAAGAAGAAGAAGAAGAAGAAGAAGAAGAAGAAGAAGAAGAAGAAGAAGAAGAAGAAGAAGAAGAAGAAGAAGAAGAAGAAGAAGAAGAAGAAGAAGAAGAAGAAGAAGAAGAAGAAGAAGAAGAAGAAGAAGAAGAAGAAGAAGAAGAAGAAGAAGAAGAAGAAGAAGAAGAAGAAGAAGAAGAAGAAGAAGAAGAAGAAGAAGAAGAAGAAGAAGAAGAAGAAGAAGAAGAAGAAGAAGAAGAAGAAGAAGAAGAAGAAGATGCTATCTCTTCCGTTGAACGATTGTGAAACAACAGTTGAAATGGCTTCCCAGAGCTCATCATGTTCGTCAAGAAGCTGGACGACGCCGTCCATTGAAAGAGGCCGCATCCGTGTGACTTCAATCGGAAAGCAAAAGTCCGTATGCAACTACGATGGTCCTCCGATATGTTGTCAACGTGGGCAAGTTATCCCAATGTGGATGTCATGGACAAATCCTCATCCAAAATATTTGCATGATTTTGTTGGATGTATGAACATTGTTGGTGATGAATGAATGGATGAATGTTTTAGCAGTTAACGCTGGATGCAATTTTAACGTTTATATTGGATGCAAATTGAGAGCCAATTTCAAAAATTCATATTGGATGCAGTTTTAGCCTTCATGTTGGATGCAAATTGTAACCTTCCTGTTGGATGCAATTTGAGATGCATCCTGAGCTTTTCAATACTGGAGTCGATTACAGAGACGAGATTCCCATGTTTGATTTAGCTTATATTCGGGTCGTCAGGGACGAGCTTGCGCCTTCCATTAATCGTTTAAAGCGGAGGAATTTGGGCGTTTTTTGATTTAGCGGGGGTGGTGACCCTAGGGTCTTCGATTTGGGGGTTTCCAATTTTGGGTTTTTGATTTGGGAGTTTCTGATTTTGGGGCTTTTGATTTGGGGGGTTTCAATTTTGGGGCTTTCACTTATTCCTAATTCGTTTTTTTTTTGCCATTTATTCCTAATTCGTTTCAAGTTGGGGTTTCTTTATTTTGGGAATTATGGGGTACCAGTGGAATTAATTTGGGAAATTTAATGAATTTAATATTTGGGGTGTTTGGTGCTTGGTATATGTTTAGCTTTTTGGTGTATGCTCGTTCCAAATATGAATGGGTCCGATTTCCGGGCGGATTTGGGTAGGACTGGGCAAATCGGGTGAAATGGAACCTCACAAGTGACGTGGTGTTACCAAGTGATGACACGTGTCTCCGGCTGCCGGAGATGGCCGGAAGTACCCAAAACAATGAATCTTATGGAGTACAGGTACCAAAAATCCTGGAATTTTAGTACAAGTACCAAATTCCAAAATGAGAGTGATTACACGTACCAAATATTCCTTTATTCCTTGACCAAGGTGATGGGTTTATACTCATCAAGGGAAGCAGCCCCGGTTTTCTTGGCATAAAGAGTACGAAAGCGTATTAGCACCCTTAGGAAGTCTGCACTTTTCCTGAAATTGCAACAAAAAATCAAACAAGTCTGTGTTAATAAGGTTCCAACATCTCTTATAGAATGAGAAATTGAAGCTGTCGGGGCCGGAAACCTTTGAGCTTTCACAACTCCAAATGGCGCCTTTCAGTTCATTTATGGTGAAAGGCTTCACCAACTCGGCAAAAAAAACCCATTTTGTAGGACATTGGGCTTATTTTGCTTTTACATCCCAAGCAAATTTTCTTAAAAGGACAGAAGGAACTGTTTCAGTCTCTTGAGTGATGGATTTGATCTTAAGAGTAAGCTTGTCTTGGACAGTGGAACATTAAAATCTACTAAAAAAAAATTTAATCGGCTTCCATTTGGATTCTGATGAAAAACCATACCCTATATACTCCCTGTTATCAAATCAAAATTATACTTGAGATTCATTTTTAAACACAAATTTTATTTCCGGTTCATGGAAATTAGATTTCTTTATGCCAATCCCATACTAATTGTGCTGTGTATTTAGATGGGAATCCCCATTGGTTGGGACAAAGCTCCAAATACCAAACAAAAAAGGTTTTCAAAGAAATGAAGGTCACATACGTACATAGAGAAAGGAACTTGCTTTTTATTATTTTGCTGCAAGCTAACAAGACTTGCTTTTCTCATATTTGCACGAACAAAAGACAACTTAATAATCAAACTACATCCTCCACGTATACGTCTTATTAGTACAACAATCTTCCTGCATGGAATACTCATGATCACTTAGCATTGCATGATCATGTAGTTCACACACGTAT
>JAKUCV010005484.1:35617-65595 GCA_028386065.3 Turnera subulata | reverse complement strand
AACATCGATGTTTTGGCACTTCTGTCAAATTTTGGAAAACCTGAACTTAAACACAACATCGATGTTTAAAACACAACATCGATGTTTTGATACTTCTGCCATTTCTTAGAAAATTTTTGAAGGCAGGAACATCGATGTTTTAGATGACAACATCGATGTTATTTTGGTTCGACAAAATCAAATTGAAACTGACCATTTTGGAACATCGATGTTTCAAATGAGAACATCGATGTTATGACTAATTTTAAAAGCAACGGTCACTAGAACATCGATGTTTGGGATGCCAACATCGATGTTCTGAGCCTTCTGTCTGTTTTAAAGAATTGTGCAAAGGCAGGAACATCGATGTTTAAATCCACAACATCGATGTTCATGGCTCGAAAAACATTTTTATGCTTGGAAGTATGTTATGTTATGCATGAGCAAAATTCATCTTATTTTGAGCCAATGTCCTAGAAGAGTTGAGTGTTATACCTTGTACAGTTTATGGATCTAACTCTTCTTTCTTGGCTCTTCAATTCTTGTGCTCATTCACTTTGATCCTTTGCTCTTGATTTGGTTTCTTTGACTTGAGGATTGATTTGCCTTCATTTCTTTTTGCTTCATTCTTTTTCCTTCATCTTTGTCATGATCTTGAATTGGTTTGTCAATTATCAAAACCTGTAATGAATGAACCATGAAGACATAGGTTCTAACAATGTCATGGCTTGGAGGGAAAATTGAATTTTTTATAACTTGATACCCAAACTGAGGATTTTTTATTAACTGAGGTCCTATAAATGTCCTTTTGCCTATTTTTAAGTTTTTTATGGTTGTTATAGGTTGGTGATGAAGATCTTGATTAGGTCCATTATCTAGTTAGAACACTTTCTCGAGCAAGATGAAGATGAATGTTTGTTGTGTTCAACCAGCTCATTCTGCCTTAGTGAGACGTCCCGACCCGTATTTACCAGTCTCAGTAAACACGTGTCGGAACTGTACAACAGTAAATACAACACGAAACCCGGCCCAACGGCCCAATGTCACACCATAAACATCAGAAATCTGGCCCTTCGGCCCAACATCAAAACACGTCGCCCGACCTTCGGGGACATCAACAATAATAGCACAGCAGAAGCAATTTTAATCCCAATTTCAACATATGCAAAATCCGATGCAAACTAATGGATCTCTGTCTGAGGGTACACTGCAGCTTCCCATGTATGTTCCTGTACTCAGCACAAATCAAACTACGGCGAGGGGTGAGTCCGAAGTGCTCATCGGGTAAAATCCATAAGCAAAAATACATATACAAGCAACCAATAATAACCAAGTCACAATTGAACACCAAACTCAAATTCACGTACGAGGATATCGCACCACAGAGTCAAAAGAGCAACCATAATCATAACAAAATACAATATCATCCAAACAGGGACAACAATGCTCAAAAGCATAACATCACATATAATATTGACAACAACGATGAGACTCCACATCTCCACACCCGACCGGATCATACCATGAGATCTCCTGATACTAAACTTCCAAGTTAACATAGCTAATTCCTCTAAAGAACCCCAAGTCACGAAACAAGAGTTGGTCGTGCCGCGGTAAAAAGAACAACACAGGACCGTTACGGGTCCAAATCAATCACAGGCCGTTACGGGCCAAATCATAATCACAAGGTCGTTACGGACCCAAACTACCACCTCTGGCCGTACCAAAATCCAATCCTCACAGATCACTGGGCCTATCGCGGGATAAGCTAGGGTAGTACCTGGTTATCAACCTGTTTCTGGTGCCAGATCAAAACAGGACCAGGGATCAACATCCCAAAAACATCAAACCGGGATCAACATCCCAAATATCACACCGGGATCAACATCCCAAATAAAAAACCGGGATCAACATCCCAAATATCAAACCGGGATCAACATCCCAAATATCAACCCGATCATGGCCACCATAAAACAGTCTCTAACCATCTGGTCGTACTTCAACTCACCACGTGACAATACAGTCATCATCATTCCATCAAAACTCCAATTTCCATATCTCAATTCACTCAACCTATATCTCAATTAACAGACTGATCCCCTATTAACAGCCCAACAACCAATCACAAAAATGATCATAAGCCTCAAGAAACTCAACAGTCCAGAATATCATCAATCCAATATACCTTCTCAAGTTATCAAACCTAGACCACAACTAACAAACCAAACCTCTGCTAACAGTCTATCATCATCAACAAGCCAAATCAACCCAACAACGATCATAACAAACTCAGCAGCAGCAATAGTTCCAATGACAACAATGACAACATCAATCAACTTAATTCATCTCTCAACGAATCTTTCACAACCACAAGAGTAGTAACATACCAGCATATATCACACACAGTGAACAATCAACAACTTGATATTACGGGCAGTATATTAATGTTTACTTATCCTCACCTTAGCCGATTATCAGTTATGGAGTCTCAACAGGTTCCAAAGCCAGTTCCTCGGAATACTACTCGATACCAGCTCCTACATAACAAATAACAAATGCACACATAAGATGCACATAATCGGTATGCCTTGATGCCATAAACTGTAAATTAAACCCCCCTCGGTTATACGTCATCATCTCCATAAAATTATTATACTTGCCAAAATATAATTACCAAATATTATTATTTTATTTTCAGAAAAATATAATCACATATATATTCTTTTCTAATTAAAAACGTAATTACCACAAAGTAATTTTCTTGGTAAAGATAACATATATATATTTCTAAAATATTTTCATAGCATATATACATATCTTAGAAAATTATTCTTATATGGTATTTTTTTTATAAATCATAACATGATTACCTTGATCCTTCAAAACAGTAATATTTGAAAGTTAATATTTTTTCCAAAAATATATATATGCATACTTCCAAATTATATTCCAGATTATTATTTTCTTTTATTTCTCTTTTTTTATACCAGACTAGGGCAAGCTATGCAGCCCATGACCAAGCCCAAGTGCAAGGACCAGGCCAAGGCTGCAAGCCCAGCTCCACAGCCCAAGCTACTAGCCCGCCCAGATCTCCAAACCCACCTCCACAACTCGGGTCAACCCGACCCGAAGCCATAAACATCCGGGTCACAGGGTTTCCTTCAACCCAAACTCACTTGTAGCGGTGCGGGACGACTGACAGGCGGTAGGAGCAGACGACGAGGGCGAGAGGAGTGCGGCGGCAAACCTGCAGGAGGCGGTGCGGCAGGTGGCTCGCTTCAGCGTGCCTCGTCTGGACGGTGGCGTGGCGGTGGTGTCCTGCAAATGGCGGCGCGAACAGGCAGCAGCAGAAAACGAAAGCTGCCTGCGGGCGAGCGCGAGCTCGGGTCGTCGGCCTGCTTCCCCGACGGCATCAACGAGAGCTGCAGGCGTGCGTCTCGGTCTGACTGCGGCGGTGGTGCAGCGTCGGTGAGCGAGGGTGAGCGACGACCTGACGGCTTGCAGCGGCAGCAAGAGGAAGCGGCGGGCGAGCGTGGAAGGAAGGAAGAGAGGAAGATGGTGGCGTTGGTGGTGTGTGGTCTACATGTGGTGGTTCTGTGCCGGTGCACGCGGGGAGAGGAGAAGGAAAGAAGAGGAAAGGAAGAGGAGGTGGTGGCTCGGGTGTGGAAGGGAAAGGAACAAGGATCACGGGCTTCACAGGCAGAAATAGGCAGAGAAGCATAGTCTTCACGGGTGCACAGGAAGAAAAAGAAAAGGCGCTGCCTTGCATTATTAACTCAATAATGCAGGCGTGTCCAAACCGGACCAGAAAATAACTGCATACCCTTTTAGTTATTTTTCGGTGTGATTTTTCTGAAGATTCCGGGACCCGAAAACACCAACTTTGGTCCGTAAAATCCACGGAAAAATCACGAGCGTGGGAAAACCCTTGGTTTTGAAAAACGATGCCCGATTTACCTTGAATTAATTACCCAAGATTAAATTCAAAGGTAAATCACTGTATAACGACTTTTACAGTCCGGTAAAAATCCAAATTTTTACCAGGGCTGTTACACTTAGGCAGATGCTATTCTGCATCATCATTATGATCTGCTCAGGTTGATGATTCTCAAGGACCGGGTTGTTCAACATTTTCACTCCCATACCTCTGTTGATTGTATTTCGGTACTGTATGTTATGTATTAGTCTTTTTTTCCTATAAACAAAGTTTTTTATTATTGTAAAGAAGAAGTATGTATAAAATAATTACTGTCATAAAAGATGTTATGTATTAGTTTTAGACTCATTGTGTATTTGGCTGGGTAGGCAAGTTCCAAAACTTGCTGGTAGTCTCAATATTTTTGGCCTACAGTACTATGCGTTGAAGCTGTGGCATGGCATGGCCCTGGCTTGTAATAGTACTCTATTCTCTTGTGAAGTTTAATATAATCCCTATTTTCCTTGGAAAAAAATGCAGGTACTCTTTTGTTTTTCAAAATTATAAAGTGACATAGCAGATAGGGGGATAAAGGACTCTGGAAGTCCTATTTTTTTTAATCATTTTTCAATCGAGTTGTATAATTTTTTTTGGTAATCAAGTCCTATTATTTTGAACCGTTTATCAAATAAGTCCTATCGTTAAATTTTGATGAGTTGGCCGTTATCCTATGACATGGTACAGAGCTGATGTGTCCAAATGTCCACGTCATTAGGACTTGATTGATCAAATAAAACAATTATAGGACTCAATTAAGAATTTTTTTATAAATTATAGGACTTCTAAAGATATTAAGACCTAAAATTTTAAAATTCTTAATCATAAATTTTATCACAAATCTTGAATCCTAAAGTAATAGATTTTAAATTTTTAAATTTTAAACTCTAAAATAATACTAAATTCTTAAACACTAACATTCTAAATCTTAAATTCTACATTTAAAATGTTAAAATCCTAAATTTTCAAAGACTTTATATCCACTTAAAAAGTGTAACTCCTAGAATCTTAAATCTCTAAATTATAAAATCTTAAATCCTAAAGCCCTAAACCTCAAAATCATAAACCCTAAAATTTTAATTCTTAAATCATATATTATAATGATCTAGAACCCTAATTTTAACCCTAAAATCAAATCTTAAAATATAATTTTAGATGGTTCATGCCAAATAAATTAATTATTATTTAAAATAAGGAATTTAGATTTTAGTTTGTTCATAATTGGTATATAATCCTATTTCTAATGTTAAGGTTAGGATTAAGATTTTATGATTTAGAATTTATGATTTAGAGTTTTAAGTTTAATAAGATAGGATTTTAAAGTTTAGTGCTTAGATTTTAGGATTAAGATTTTAAATTTATAATTTTGATACCATAAAATTTTAGATTTTAAGGTTACAGTTTAAGATTAAAAATTTATGAATTTAAGCTTTAAAGTTTTAATATTTAGGAGTTTAAGATTTTTGAATTTAAAATCTTCCAAAGTCTTATAATTTATATATAATTTCTAATTAAGTCCTATAATTGCAAAATTTTATCATTCAAGTCCTGTAATTTATTGATTTGGTTAATCAAGTCCTAATGACGTGGACTTTAGACATGTCACCATGTGATGTGTACATGCCACGTCATAAGATAATGGCCAATTCAGCAAAATTGGATGGAAAATGGTGCCTAGGACTTCTTTGATAAACAACTCAAAATAATAAGACTTCATCAATCAAAAAACATTATAGGACTAGATTGAAAAATACCTAAGAATAATAGGACTTTTAGAACCAAACCTTGGTCCATGAGGATGCCCCACCCCGAGAGCCATGCTGTAGTCTATGGTTGCTAGATATTGTATAGTGCCGTTGGCTAGGGGCGGATCCAAAATTTAATCCTTGGGTGCAAGAGTAAGTTAAGACGTGCAACCACTGAACCACGTTTATCTTTTGTAATTTTATTACCATATTTAAATAATGTACAAATCTAGGGGGGCCAGGGCCCCTGCTTGCTCCCCCTTAAATCTGCCCCTGCCGTTGGCTGTATAGAGTTTGTTTGGAAACTAGTTCTGAGAAGAAGTTTTCAATTTTCTTGGTTTTTTAAGAATAAAAAACGTGCTTGGATGGCTGAAAACCACATGGTTCGGAAAGAAGAGTTCTAGGAAAAGAGTCTTTAAAGAACCAAAAACTGAAAAGTAAAAAAAGGTGTTTTGCGACTTCTTACAAAACACGCGTTGGCATACTCATAAATATATGGAAAACTTTGATTTCATTAATAGCATTTGTGTAATTAAAAATTATTTTAGAAATAGCCACGCCTCCATGGTCATCACCCTGAGAAGATTGCTTCTCTAGTGAAGGTAGCCAAGTCCTACTGGCCTAGCTTGTTCTCCAAATTGACAGAGAAGAGAAAAGTCTCCGATCTCATCATAGACGTCGGCGCCGTTGCCGGTGGCGCTACTATCATTGTTGTTATTGCTCTCGCCGGTGGTGCTGCCGCAGCCGCTGCTCCTATCGCCGAAGAAAAGATGGAAGAACCGAAAGAAGAAAGTGATGACAATATTGGATTCAACTTGTTTGATTAGGTTCTTTCTTTGATTACGAAAACTCTCAGTTAAGCCTTTCTTTTTCTTTTTCGGCAAAATAGCTTCTTTTGAGTTTTGATGCAGTTAAATTATGTATTACTAGTGGTTATATTTTAACCAACTGAAAGATATTTCATAAAAAAGCTCTCCCAGACTATGTGCATGCTTAATTATTTCTTTTCTCTTCTCGCCTTTCTTCATAGCTTTGGATGGTATTTTCTTCCACTACTAGAATGCAGCCCTTTACTCTCGGATTTTGTATGAAGGAATTTTCCATCACTAATAGTGACGGATTTGGTAAGGGTTTCGCGAGTTTTGGAAATCAGGTGGAAAAGTGGGCTTTGCAACGGGATTAGTAAGGAAAAATATCCGTTACAAAAAATTAGTGAGGGATTTAGCTTGGGATTGTTTTCTCGTGACTATTTCCGTGGCTAATTTTTGCCCGGGAACCAGAAAATTTTCCCGCCTCCTTCGCGCCTTTGTTGTGAGGGATTAGTGAGGGATTTGCCGGTCACAAATTTGTTTTTTTTCCCTTATAAATTGCAAGGGATCCGTCCGTCTCAAGAGTTATATTCCCAAAATGATTTTGTGAGGGATTTTTCCTTTCCTGTTTGCAAGGGAGGAAAGTTCCGTGACAAATAATGTTGAATATTTCCCTTGCTAATTATTACTATATAACTTAACTTTCCCCCATTTTTTTTTCCTCCTCCCTCATTTCTTCTCTTCCTCACTTAGAGTTTTCCGCCGTTTCTCTGCAAACCCTAAATCCCATTTGCCAGATCCAGATTCTCCACCCAAATCTGGATTCCCCATCGAAATTCAGCACCTCCTCTCCCACTAACTGGCCTCCCACCACCAATCAAAGCCCTACTGCTAAACCTAAACACTCAATTTTCTCACAATTAGGCAAACCCTAGCTCCTCTTCTGCCACCTTATCCTTCACCACCAAGCAAAACACAGATAGGCAAACCCAGCCCCAAACCCCACCTCAAAGTCCCACCTCATAACCAGCATCAAGATCCGTCTACTCCATCACCATTCGAAACCGGGATTTGGTTGTTTCTTCCCGGGGATCTGGTTGGTACCGGCGATTCGGTTTCTTCTACTGCCAATTTGGACAGTCTGTCTGTTTTCTTATTGTTTTTATCCTTATTTCCTTTTGTTTGATACGTAGATTGATCGTTTGTCTCTGAGATTGCTTTAGTCGTTTTTGGTTTGCCTTTGTTCTATTTCCCTACTCTGGAAAATTTACCATTGTTGAGTTAGGTTTGATTCATCCATTCCATTGTTCTTGTGCTCGATTCATATCATTCTATATAATTAACTGAGGATTGTTGAGTTAGGTTTTGATTTATATCATCTGATGCAATTAATTGAGGATTGTTGAGTTAGGTTTTGATTCATCCTTTCCATTTTGTTGTGTCCGATACATATCATGCGATGCAATTAACTGAGGATTGTTGAGTTAGGTTTTGATTCATCCTTCCCACTATTGCTTTTTGCTAGAAGTCCGTTTCAGATTTGTTCACAATACATTGTTGTTGAAAGTTGTTATTGTTTGAGTTATGTGTGTATCTGTTATGATGTTTTGAAGCATAACCGTATTATGGGCAAGATATATTAGCTGGAATACTTGAGGTTGCGGGCTATTGGTCCAAAGGAGAGCTTAAGCTCTTATACCACACGTCACAATGCAAAGTACCTGCCCTAATACGGTACTAACCTTCTTCTTTGTTTCCCACAGGAGGACTTGACATCAACATACTAAGAGGGGGAAGACTTTGTTGGAAAAAAAAACTTATAAATTTATAGCAAGCGGAATTAAAGCTATGTTTGTTGCCTGAACTCTTTAATTAAAAAGTATATTAATTTGGTGATGTTGATGCTATCTACATGTCTGCTAATTGCATGCTGTTTGAACTTGCTTATTTCTGTTTGTTGTTGTTGAATCTGAAATGCATTAATTTGGTTGCACAGATCATGGAAATTCATAGTAGGCGTAGATGGATGTATGATAAGTTATTGCCTAATTGCAGTGGGTATTCTCCTGAGTTCATCAATGGTATAAATGAGTTTGTAACATTTGCATGTAGGCATCAACAATTTAAGGATGACAGAGAACTTAGGTGTCCTTGTACTAAAGATAGGAATACTAGGTTGCTTGATCCTAATTTGGTGCTCTTACATTTGATGAAATATGGGTTCAAAGATAATTATTGGTATTGGACTGAGCATAGTGAGGATAAACCAATAGGGTGTGAAATGGGTGAAAGTTCTAGAAGTTCTAGGCAAGTGGTTAACCAGTTACCTAGCACTATATATGAGCAACTAGTTTATGATGCTCTAGGTCCTTCTGGCTTTGGAGCTGAGTATGCTGATAATGTAGATAGAGAGGAGAATGTAGAACCCCAAGATGGTGAATCTGCCCTATTTTTTGAAACCTTAAATGCTGCCCGCCGCCTTTTGTACCCTAATTGTTCTACTTTTTCAGAACTGTCAATGAGTGTCCTGCTGATATCTTTGAAATCTGATTACAACTTACCACAAGGGTGTATCGATAGGATCTGTGATGTCATCAAATGACTTACCCCTGAGGGTGATTGTGTGCCTGATAGCTTTTATGAGACTAAGAAATTACTTAGAAAATTAGGTCTCAAGTCCACTACCTTTGACTGTTGCGAAGATGGGTGTATGTTGTATTATAAGGAGGACTCTAGTTTGACAGAATGCAAGTTTTGTCATAAGCCAAGATACAAACCACCTAGTAAAGGAGGGAGGAGAAGTAAAACTGTTCCTGTTAGTAGAATGCATTATTTACCTTTGATTCCTAGACTTAAGAGGTTGTATACTTCTCTTAGGACTGCAGAAAGCATGAGGTGGCATCACAGTAATAGGAGAGAACCAGGGGTTTTATGTCATCCTTCTGATGGCGAGGCATGGAAACATTTTGATAGAACTTACCCTCATTTTGCAAGTGATCCTAGGAATGTCAGACTTGGATTGTGTGCTGATGGTTTTAATCCTTTCAATAACAGTGGAAACCCTTTTTCTTCTTGGCCTGTGATTGTAACACCTTATAATTTGCCTCCAGAAATGTGCATGACAACCCCTTTCATGTTCCTTACATGCTTGATTCTGGCCCAACTAACCCAAAGTCCAGAATTGATGTTTATTTACAACCTTTGATAGATGAACTGAAATTGTTGTGGGAACATGGTGTCCAGACCTATGATATATCTAGGAAACAAAATTTTCAGATGAGGGCTGCACTAATGTGGACAATCAACAATTATCCGGCATATGGCATGTTATCAGGGTGGAGCACAGCTGGTAGATTAGCTTGTGCCATATGTGAAATGCCCGTGTCCCAATTTATTAATATAAGTTATAAAATAATTATAGAATGACCAAATTGCCCTTATCATTCTCGGGACACCCGTATCCCAAATCATCCATTAAAGAATATATAGCATGTAAAGTGACCAAAATGCCCTTCTCCACGGGATACAATATCAACCACATAATCAATGAACAATTATACAACAAATTACACAACAACGAGTATGCAGCGGAAGACTATACATATGATAACATGTATGCAGTGAACTCTATGTATTCATGAAACGTTTGCTGCCCACTGCATTTAGTGCATTGCCACCATCCATATGGAAGCCTCTGACAGAGTTAAGCCTCTTTTTTTGTGACTTATGTGCAACTGAATTGCATGAGTTTAAGTTGCAACAGATGGAGGAAAATATCCTGGTTATTATATGCAAATTAGAAAGGATATTTCCTCCATCTTTTTTTGACTCTATGGAGCATCTGCCAATACACTTGGCATACAAAGCAAGAGTTGGAGGGCCTGTCCACTATAGGTGTATGTACCCATTTGAAAGGTAAATCCAAATTCTAGGCTTTGTCAAATAGTAATCACTTAATTTGTTAGTCAAAACACATTAATTTGTGCTTTATTGATCATTTTAGGTTCTTACATGACTTGAAAGGTATGGTTAAAAATTGAGGCAGACCTGAAGGGTCCATTTTTCAAGCATTTTTGACAATGGAGTCGTCATTTTTTTACTCTTTTAACTTTGAAACTCATGTTCCAACAAGATTAAGTAGAGTTGCAAGAAATGAAGATGTTGGCAGTCAATCTCCAAAGCTGCCAACTATCTCAATTTTTGAACCAATAGGGATACCTGATGGTAGTAAGGATACATGTTACTTGGATGATGATGAGTATGCTGCAGCACGTTTGTATGTACTTCTCAACTGTGATGAAGTAGTTCCATATCTGTAGTAAGTTTTTTTCCCCCTTTCAAATGGGATTTTTACACTTAAAACTTATGATTACAGTTGCCAGTATAAATACAACTACAATTTTTGTAGGATGTATGACCAAGGCATGCGTTTTTATTACCCAAATATTTCTGAAAAGGATATTCAGCTGTCCATTCAGGAACATTTTGTTAGTTGGTTTGATCAATATGTAAGTACTACCACAGTAGCAATTGTCCAATAGAGATGCATCAATTTATGCACAATTCCAAATACTAATGCCTTGTTGTCTATGTTTAGGTATCCGATCCTGATAATACGGTACAACAGCAACAACTTAAGGACTTGGCCTGGAGTCCAAGTAAAAAAGTTGATGTGTGGCAAAAGTACTTTATTAATGGGTATATTTTCCATACTAAAACATGGGCAGAGGGTAGGAAAACTGACAATAGTGGAGTTTATGTGAAGGGAGAGGGGTCTAGTGAGTATTTTGGTGTACTTCAAGAAGTTGTGCGACTAAGGTATAAGAATAAGAATAGAGTAGTGTTGTTCAATTGTGATTGGTATGATTCTGTGTCTAGACAGGGCATTAGAGTGAATGATAAGTATGGAATTGTAGAAATCAATAGGCGTAAAAAGCATCCAAGGTTTGATCCTTTCATATTAGCTTGTCATGCATATCAAGTCTACTATATGCCTTATCCTAATGGAATTAGGGACAAAGTAGACTGGAGGGTTGTTGTTAAGACAAGGCCTATAAATAGAATAAATAAGGATCACAATGAAGATGCTGCATTTCAAGAGTCTGAATTGGCACCAACTGCTAGTATGGACATAGATGATGAACCGGTTGGGCCACTATCAGATACAATTGTTAATATTGAGGAACTTGAAGGTGATTGGCGAGTTGTGGAAGAACTTGGTGATGAAGATCAGGAAGAGGAATGGGCTGATGATGAGGAGGTCTCGGAAGAGAATAATGAGGAGGAATTAGAAGAGAATAATGAGGAAGATTGGGAAGATGATACTGATGATGATCTGGAAGATGATGCTGACAATGTCTTAGATGACAATGAAGATTAGGAAGGCTCATATGAAGATGATGACACGGATGAAAGTGGCCTGTAAATGGTTCAAAAGTTGTCTGCATTTTCAATTATGTTGTTTGATGTTCTATTGTTTATTGTACCCTCTCCCTTACATTATTTTGACATGTCTAACAATGTTAAATATTGTACTATTATTTCAGATGATAGGAAAAGGCAAGCAAAAGGTGAGGAAGGCTAAAAAATTGAAGACTTCAAAGACTGTAATGCCTCCTCCACCACCTGTCAAATTACCAACCCGAAAAAAGTGTTGTCCATACCCCTTCTGCCTCTAATGATAATCCAAGATATAGTCCAACAGCAATTCATCCTACTCACCATTCACCATCAGCTGCCAATTTCATGGCTACTCCTACTGTTGGAGGGCGTCAGAATATGTTCAAAGTACCACCAAAACCTTCTGCACCAGAACCTTCTACACCAGTAACTCCTGCACCAATAGCTCCTACACCAACAGTTGTTACATCCAACTCTCCTTCACATCAAACTCCACCAGCAACAATACCTGCAGTTCCAACTGCTGCTGCACAGAATGAGATACTGCCACCACAGTCATCAGTTAGAAATGGCCAAGCTGGGCCTTCACGACCCAAAGATGGTGACATCTTTGTTGTAGTAAATGAGTAAGCATTTATGTTGTCTTTCTTTAATAGTGTATTTTATTTCTTTTTTTTATGTTTAAAATGTGTGATGGTGGTTGACTATCTTCTTCTTCATTCAGGTTCTTCCCTGATAATCAGGTTTGTGTAAAGTTTATAACCGAGACAATCAAGGGTCATTTCAAGGGGCCTTACACCAGTTGGAAAAAGTGCCAGACAATGAAAGGAATAACTGGTTTGAAGAATTTCAGGTATTAATGCTCAAATTCTTCCTAATGCTAAGTAACAAGTCAGATTCTCATAGAAATGCTAAGTTTCTGACATCTCTGCTTCTTTTTTCCATTGTTTGTCTTTATATTCAGACCACATTTCACTGGCCACCTGAAAAATACACCTGAGGTGCTTCGAGTCTTTGACCATCGTGGATCAGTGGCGATGGCAAGTATGCTTGCAAGGGTTCGAAAAAGAGCTACTAGGCCTGCATGGATGTGTGAGTCAATATGGCTGGAACTACGCAGATACTGGGCTTCAGATAAATTCAAGGCTTTGAGCACGACAAACAAGACAAACCGAGCATCTAATTGTGGTGCCAAGGGATATCCAGTACACACTGGAGGGAGCATCACTAATGAGTGTGAATTTTACACTCATTTACGGTCTATTTTTATGCATTTTTCACTTGCAAGTATTATTTATTTTATTTTATTTTATTTATTTTCATGCATTTTACTTGTTTTATTTTAATATTCCCTTTTGTCCGAGTGTCTTGGTGCTTTGTACAGAAATAAGGACTTAAAGACGAAATTTGGGCTAGTAGCACAATTCCTGCACAAGCAGCCCATGCAGAACGTTCCAGCATGGGCAGCCCATGGCCACGTGGCAAGCACGGATTAATCCTCAAGATTTTTGTCCAGAATTTCTAGAAATGATCTGAAAATTATTCTAAAGATTCTGGTAGTCCACATGCTAAACTTGGAGGTGGTTTGGGTGGTTACACAAGTGTACCACTCTCCACTAATTTTGGATGCATGCATGCACTTATTTAGGAAGAAGAAGTGGTCCACTTGACCACTTGTCCGTTGCAAAAGGAGGGGAGAAGAGTAGGAGTTGTGGATTAATTTTTGCATGCATGTGGGAGCATCAAAGGTGGCGAATGCAATAAAGAAAAAAAGAAGAGGAGTGAGAAACCATTCACGTGAACAATCCATCCATACATCCTCCATTTGACTTTTGCTTACATCATCCAAGACTTGGTCTTTGCACATGTGGCTCCACTTGCATGAAGTTAGGAAACTAACTTTGCATGCAACAGTCAAAGGAAGTGGCCTCTTATTTTGGCGCAGGAAGAAGTCCTCCCAACCTATTTTTGGCGCTTTGGAAGTGGCCACACATGCTTCTTTTTTGGCGCCATGTATTGGCACCTCCAGCCACAAATTATTCTCATCCCTTCACTATAAAAGCCAAGACAAGAAAAGGACAAAGATCATCAAGTCCTCCATCGAGTTCTCTTCCAAGACAATTCGACAAAACACAATTAGCTTAGGACTTGTACTTTCTTTTGCTTTGTAATTTCTAGTTGGCAGTAGCTTTTGGAAAAATTCTATTCTTGGAGATTTGTCTCTTTTGGTTCAAGGTTGGCTCCAAATTTCTTGTAAGTTTTCCCTTGAATTAATTATGATGTATTATTTCCAAGTAATTGTTATTTTCTTTAAAGCTATGTCTCTCTAGAATTCTTGTCTAGGATTAGGGGATGAACTTGTTAATGTTTCCATGCTTAGTACGAGAGTAGGTTATCAATCTAGCTTAGATTTACCGTTTCTTTTAAGAGAGTTTACTTTCAGAATTAATTCATAGATTTTACATAGGCTAGCTATGTGGTGACAGAACATGGTCTGCTTATGCTGAGCTTAATTGCATGGAAATATTTGCAAGGAACTCCCCGAAGTCCTAGATATTTAATAACATTGAATTTTAATTGTTTCTATTTGCTTTAATTTTCCGATTCAAACATCAATCCTCAACATTATTTATTTCTGTAGATAATCATAAGTTGCTTAGTTGAATAGTGCTTAACAAAGATCCCTGTGAGACGACCTTGGTACTACAACAACCCCGTATACTTGCGGGAAACTATCAAGTTTTTGCGCCGTTGCCGGGGATCGGCGTTAATATTATTTAACTCTGTGATTAGGTTAATCCAGATTTTTATTTTTCATTTTCTTTTTCACCCGTTTGGGTAGTTTTTCTTCTATTTCTTCTTCAGGTATCTTCCAGTTTTGCTAGAGGTGAGATGGAGGGTCACGTAAGACGCGTCATCGAGGAGATCGAGGGAGTTCAATACCGACCTCGGCGTAGACCAATCCGGGATTTCTCCATCCCCGATGCAACCCTTGCACAGTCCAGCGTGATCCGCCCAGCTGTGCAAGCCAATAACTTTGAGCTAAGGCAAGCCCTGATCAAAATGGTTCAAAATGAGCCTTTCGGGGGTTCCACCAATGAAGACCCAAACCAACATTTGCAAGATTTTCTTGAAATCTGCGACACAATCAAGGTGAATGGAGCCTCCGAGGATACTATCAAACTGCGCCTTTTTCCCTTCTCACTCAAGGACAAGGCGATGTCGTGGTTAACTGCACAGGCTCCTAGGACATTTGATACATGGTCTACCTTATCACAGGCGTTCCTGAAGAAAATTTTTCCGCCCAACAAAGCCATGATATTAAGGAACAACATCATGGAGTTCAAACAGAAGTCAAATGAATCGTTCTACGATGCGTGGGAAAGATTTAAAGATGCACTAAGAAGATGCCCACAGCATGGCCTTCCAGATTGGCTGATTGTGGAGAAATTTTACGCAGGCCTGTGTGAGTCCCTCCGTGCACATGTTGATGCTGCAGCTGGAGGAGTTGCTTTAGCTAAAGACGCTGAGGATGTGTACGATCTGTTCGAGCACATTGCCAACAATAAATTTGAATGGCCATCCGAGATACCTGGGGGGAGAACTGCCGGCGTTCTTGAACTTGACGCTATGAGCCTCATGAACGCCAAGTTGAATACCATCTTGAAGATGAATGGGAAAGGACAGCCCCATTCTTGTTCTAAGTGTGAAGGAGGTTATCCGGAGTGCCCAACAGAGGGAGGCTATGAGCAAGCATACCAAGAGCAAGAAAGTTACGTCAACCAGAGAGTCCAGAAGGACCCTTACTCAAACACCTACAACCTAGGTTGGAGGGACCATCCTAACTTCTCTTGGAAGCCTCAACAGCCCAACCAAAATCAAACTGGAAGGGGTCCTCTTGGATTTCCTCCCAAACACCCTGCACAAGCATACCAACAAGCGTATCAATCAGCTCCTAAAGAAGACATGCAATTTTTCATGACAAATTTTATGAAGCACCAATAACAATTCATGGAGGAGCAACGCCAAGTTGTGAAAGGGCTTTCTGACGAGATTAACAATCTCAAGTGTCAGATAGCACAAGCTGGCCCCAGTCAGGGAAATCCTGGCAGATTACCGGGCAAACTGGAGGTCAACCCTGACGCTCAATGCAATGCAATTACTCTTAGGAGTGGTACTTAATACGAAGAGCGGGAATCACCTCCAGCTCCGGTAAAAGAAGCCGAGCTTGGCAGGCCATGCAAAAAGGCAAGCCTGCGAAGCATGAGCAGGCTGTGTCAGCCGAAAAGGGGAAGGCAAAGAAAGATGAAGTTAAGGCTTATGTTCCACCTATTCCCTTCCCTCAACGGCTCAACCCACTGGTCCACGACAACAAGTTTGGACGCTTTCTTGAGATCATGAAAAATCTCTACATTAACATTCCGTTCCTCGAGGCTGTGTCCCAAACGCCTACATATGCCAAGTTCTTAAAGGACATTTTGTCCAATAAGAATAAATTGATCGATTACGGGACAGTGGCACTAACAGGAGAATGTAGTGCAATTATTCAAAACAAGCTTCCAGATCCCGGGACATTCACTATCCCCTGCGACATAGGGAAGGTACGCATCGAGAGAGCGCTTTGCGATCTAGGCGCAAGTGTTAGCATGATCCCTCTGTCGATCAGCAAACAGCTCAACCTAGGGGATTTAAAACCTACTGCTATGTCACTCCACCTAGCAGATAGGACTGTCAAGTATCTAGTGGGAATTTTGGAGGATGTTCCTATTAAAATTAGGAACTTCTTCGTCCTGGTTGCTTTCGTGGTTCTAGACATGGAGGTCGATAACCATGTACCTATCATCCTTGGACGACCCTTTTTGGCAACTGTTGGTGCCATCATCGATGTCAAGGGCGGGAAGCTCACATTACAAATCGGGTCTGAAAAGATTTGCTTCGTTGTTGATAAAGTGATTCGTAATGGAGTATCAGACGACTCGTGCAACCGACTTGACATCGTCGAAGAAGCAGTTGAAGAAATTGCAGCACGGACACACTGTGCAGATCCCTTGTTGGCATGCCTCGCCCATACAAAAAGCGTTAAGGATCCAGATCCTGAAATAGTAGGCTATGCACGCCAACTTGAAGTCTTGTCTTTGGCGTCTGCAGAAGAAGACATGAGATTTGAGAAGTTAAATGCGATCCCAGAAGACTTGACAGAAGAAAATGCTCCGAAGGTTAAGATGAAACCTTTACCTCCTGAGTTCCAATGTGCATTATTGGAAACAAACTCCACACATCCAGGTGATATACATGTGATTTTTACTGAGGGAGAGGAAGATGAGTTGCTGAAAGATAAGGGACGACACAAGAAGACAATTGTGTATTCCACGGATGATCTTATCAGGATTAATCCCTCAGTTTATACTCATACAGCTGGCAGAAAAGGATCCAAACACTGGCATGCGAGTATCATCCAAAGACAAGACCTCAGCCAAAGCTTTATGATCCTGGAGAGCCTACCGGACAAGAGGTAGTGCAACCATTCTCCAACCCACCTTCAACATGAGGAGCTCTGAGTCCAGCTACAAGACGTTAAAGAAGCGCTGTGTGGGAGGCAACCCACGATTCTTTTCCTTTTTTCGGAAATAAAAAGCAGTAAGTTCAGGTTCCTTTAATTCTTTTGCTGTTTCAATTTATTTTCTTTTAAACATTTTGGTCCGCAAGCTCATTTTTTGCTAAATACGATTGCTGCCCCTGTTTTGTTTTTTGGACTTTTCTAGTCTATTTTTGTGCAGTGAGGACACTGCAAGTTTTAAGTTTGGGTTGGCTATGCTTCATAGTAGCTGCAGCCTTTTATTTCTTTTTAGCTTTCTTAGCATAATAGCAAGTAATTTTCTTTAGTATATTTTTTATTTTTTTATTTTTCTTTCTTTTGTTTGAATAAATTTTTGCAAGTTACAGATGAACCTGTTGGGCTTAATTGGGCCAAATCCGAAAAAAGTACAAGAATTTATCCGAGTTTCCGCGATCGAGTCTCGTGTCCGCTTGCATGAACATTGAGGATGAGTTCCCAAATGGCGGTGTTACGCTTGTTGGTAGATTTTTCCAATTGTTTCGAATTTACTTCTAACCTCTTTGCATGTTTTATTTTTCAAGGTATATTTTGCATTACATCTTGCGTCTTAGAACAAGTCCACAATCCCATCAAATCAAAATTTTTACAAGGTTTGTTTCTCAGGGATAGGATTAAGGAATTCTTTTGCATAACCCACATTAACCACAAAACCTACCCATGTGTATATATTCACCTTCGTAAACCACTTTGGGCTTTTTCCTGGTAGCCATTTTTCTTAAATCCACATTCACTACCTTTACCCTTTGAACCTATGGCTACCATCATTTTGTTTCATACACACACACCCTTATGCATTTTACTCGGTCTTGTCTTTCCCCTAACATTTGCCTAATAACAAGTTCAGTGGTGGTTCATTTATACACGGGCTTAACATAAGCTGCCTGTGCTGATTGTGGAAAATGGTATTCATTTGTCTACTACGCCTTCAGCAAAGAAAAGAAACAAGAGAGAGATACTTCATAGAAAAAGAAAAGAAACAACATAGAAAATTGTTGTATTTCACAAAAAAAAAAAAGAAAGAAGAAGAGAGGCAAACAAAGACTCTCCACCGCACACTCAATTTAGAACCATTCCACCTTGCTTGGCTTTGTTACGGTAAGACCATTCCCTTTGAGCATGTGCATCTTTTGATTACCTTTTTCCCTTCTTTCTTTAACTCAACATAAGCCCTATTACAACCCAAATAAAGACTTTTTGATCCCTAAAATTCAATCCTTGGCATTAGTGGAGATAGGGAACTGGACCTGCATATTTGACCCTATTTTTAGTTTTTCAAAACTGCCAAATTCATTTTAGCAAAGAGAGAGGGAAGTTGTGAATTTGATCAATTGGATTAATTGCCTAACAAAGTACATATTCGGACCATCTTGGCACTTTTTCTTACGAATCATGCAGGTTGGATTTTGAGGCTTCCTTCGTGACTTCTTGGAGAATTCACATGTAACTTTGGTCGGTTAGGGTCCAATGAATCCAATGAGGAAGACGTTTTCATCCCGGTTTTTCACGATAATTGCTTGCGGACAAGAAAAATCCTAAGTTTGGGGTGGTGATGAGTGTGCATTTTACACTCATTTACGGTCTATTTTTATGCATTTTTGACTTGCAAGTATAATTTATTTTATTTTATTTTATTTTATTTATTTTCATGCATTGTACTTGTTTTATTTTAATAATCCCTTTTGTCCGAGTGTCTTGGTGCTTTGTACAGAAATAAGGACTAAAAGATGAAATTTGGGCTAGTAGCACAATTCCTGCACAAGTAGCCTATGCAGAACATTCCAGCATGAGCAGCCCATGGCCACGTGTCAAGCCCGGATTAATCCTCAAGATTTTTGTCCAGAATTTCCAGAAATGATTAGAAAATTATTCTAAAGACTCTGGTGGTTCACATGCTAAATTTGGAGGTGGTTCGGGTGGTTACATAAGTGTACCACTCTCCACTAATTTTGGATGCATGCATGTACTTATTTAGGAAGAAGAAGTGGTTCACTTGACCACTTGTCCGTTGTAAAATAAGGGGAGAAGAGTAGGAGTTGTGGATTAATTTTTGCATGCATGTGGGAGCATCAAAGGTGGCAAATGCAATAAAGAAAAAAAAGAAGAGAAGGAGTGAGAACCCATTCACGTGAACAATCCATCCATACATCCTCCATTTGACTTTTGCTTACATCATCCAACACTTGGTCTTTGTACATGTGGCTCCACTTGCATGAAGTTAGGAAACTAACTTTGCATGCAACAATCACAGGAAGTGGCCTCTTATTTTGGCGCAGGAAGAAGTCCTCCCAACCTATTTTTGGGCGCTTTGGAAGTGGCCACACATGCTCCTTTTTTGGCGTCATGTATTGGCACCTCCAGCCACAAATTATTCTCATCCCTTCACTATAAAAGCCAAGACAAGCAAAGGACAAAGATAATCAAGTTCTCTTCCAAGACAATTCGGCAAAACACAATTAGCTTAGGACTTGTACTTTCTTTTGCTTTGTAATTTCTAGTTGGCTGTAGCTTTTGAAAAAATTATATTCTTGGAGATTTGTCTCTTTTTTTTCAAGGTTGGCTCCAAATTTCTTGTAAGTTTTCCCTTGAATTAATTATGATGTATTATTTTCAAGTAATTGTTATTTTCTTTAAAGCTATGTCTTGCTAGAATTCTTGTCTAGGATTAGGGGATGAGCTTGTTAATGTTTCCATGCTTATTTAATTAAAGTTTTATTTCTGAATTTATTCTCTTTAATCCGGTAATGAATCTTCAGTATGTTAATTGACTGGCCATCGTTTAGCATAAATTTATAATAGGGAAACGTTAAGTGACAGCGTCGTTTGCCTATAGAAAAACATTAACCGGGCTTTAAAAACCGACCTCGAGGGAGGCGTACTTTTTATTGGAGATTAAGTAGATAAATTTCTTAATGCTCTTAGTTTATTTCATCACTGGCAAATGGATAGTGGACGTAAACTAGGAAAGAATTTTACGGCACTACGAGAGTAGGTTATCGATCTAGCTTAGTTTTACCGTTTCTTTTAAGAGAGTTTACTTTCAAAATTAATTCATAGATTTTACATAGGCTAGCTATGTGGTGACAGAACATGGTCTGCTTATGCTGAGCTTAATTGCATGGAAATATTGGCAAGGAACTCCCCGAAGTCCTAGATATTTAATATCATTGAATTTTAATTGTTTCTATTTGCTTTAATTTTCCGATTCAAACATCATTCCTCAACATTATTTATTTCTCTAGATAATCATAAGTTGCTTAGTTGAATAGTACTTAAGAAAGATCCCTGTGAGACGACCTTGGTACTACAACCACCCCGTATACTTGCGGGAAGCTATCAATCACCCATTTCACACATAGACAACGCCTGGTATTGCTCTAACCTGTGTTAATGTTATTTTCCCATAATAATAATCTGTGCTGGTGGTTTTGAACTGCTGTTTCTTTAATTAATATATTTCCTTATACATTTTGTAGGCCAAGGAATTAGGGTATGTCCCTGGGGTTGCTGAAACGTTCTACCGTACCCATGCCACTAAGGTAGCAGGAAATAAGCGGGAAATATTAAATGAAAGAGCAAAAACCACTCTTGTAAGTCAATAAGTTTTAATGTTAATGTGTGTTTTTCAATTCTGAACACATATGTTATAATGTGTTATAATGTGTGCTTTTCAATTCTGGTTTCGATAGGACTCATTTAAAGCCAGATGTGTAGCTGAGGGCAATTCCAGTGAAGGCTCCATTAGTGAAGAAGTCTGTGCAGTACAAGATAAAGAGAAGGAAGTAGCTTTGTGGGTGGAAGTTGCTGGTGGTGTGAAGAAAGGGAGAGTTTATGGCCTTGCTGGTCAAGCTAGATGGGTTGGTTCCACTTCTTCAGGTTCTGCCTCTTCTGGTGATTATTGGGAGAAGAAGTTTGAAGAGCAAGTGAAGAAAACTGAGACATTAGAACAACAACTTAGCAGCCAGAGTGAGTACATCAAGCAAACTTCATCAAGATTGGAGCAGCTGGAATCCTGCAAATGCAATCCTCATCTTCTCAGCCGCCAATAGTTGAGGGTACTGGAGCAGGTATGAATTATTTGAAATGTAACAGGCTCCAATACATGCTGGTTAATTAGAAATCTGATATTTTTTTAATTATCTTGGGTTTCTTTTTTAAGGTAATGATGAAGAAATGGATGATGACAGTGAGGATGGATCGACTGCATATGCGACTGGTGAAGATGATGGGATGAGCCTAGAAGGTATGCATGTTGTTCTTTTGAATATTTGCGGGCTCATGCACTTTTTTTAGTCAAAAAAGCAGAGGACTTGGACTTTTGTTTTGTCTTTCCTTTCATTATTTGCGACCTCATGCACTTTTTTGTTTACTGTCACAGAGGACTAGTGTACGCATATTGCTGCAGACATCCCTCGCAATTAGTGAGGGAAATAGTCACAAAAAATTTTGTAACGGAATAAATCCCTTGGAAATAGTGAGGAAAGTAGTCACAGACAAGTTACGAGGGAAACGCGGCAGTCACAGTTAGTAAGGCCCGATCCCTGGCTAAATTCGTTACAAAACGGTCCGTTACAAATTTCCTCACAACTGGATTTGCAACGAAGGGTTTAATCTGGGATTTCATCCGTGACAAAATCCATTGCAAATCGCCAAAAATCCCTTGCTAAATCCGAGAGTAAAGGGTTGCATTCTAGTAGTGTTCTTTTTCTTTTTTATTGACCAAGCTCTCTTCCTTGACTTGCCATTGACGTTCAAATTGTAAAATTGTTTTATGTTGGATGATCATTTGTAGTGGTAATTATGTAGTATTTGGGTTAAAACCTGGGTTTGATATGTCGCACCCCCATTGTTCGATGAAATGCCAAAGAGACAAATTACATATAATTGCCTCTTAATTTTTTGGAATGTACATGGCATGTAGATTGGGTTTGATATGCGCACCCCCATTGTTCGATGAAATGCCAAACAGACAAATTACATATAATTGCCTCTCAACTTTTTTGGAATGTACATGGCGTGTAAAATAATGAGTTGAGCTTTTTACATTTTTCACACACTTGGTATGCAGATCTACAATACAACATTTGTTGAGAGATAAACAAATTCATTCTCCATTGTAGTACTTTACAAGAGTCCTGATACGAGGTCCTAGTTATAATCAATTAAATGATCATTTTTGTTGTTGTTGCTGTGCTATTTGGTTTGGCCTTTTCTTGAACTATGAATTGTAATGAAGCTAAGGTTATTGCTAGCAGCCTCTTTTTAGAAAATTAGTTGAAGAGAACAAAAAGAGTATCCACAATTTATGCACAATATACAATTGCAAATTAAATTTCCTATGTAAATATATCAATATTATTTATTATAAGCATTGCATGTACTAGTCTTAAATAAATTATGCATCAAATTGATTATAAAATAAAAAAAATTATTTATTTATTAAATAGGTCATCAATATTTTGATTATGGAAATTTATTTATATCTAAATATTTAATTATATATGAAAATTTAATTAATCTATTTTAAAATTTTTTATTTTTTTTGGAGTTAAAAACTGTTTTCAAATTTATTCTTTCAAACAAGTTTTGTATTTTTTATTTTCTCAAAACTATTTTAAAGTACAAAGTAGCCAAACGGATTTTTTAGTGTTTTTTATCTCAAAAGTTGTTTTCAGTTCTGAATTTTCAGAACACTTCTCAAAGAATAGAAAACTCAAAGCACTCCCAAACGCACCCGTAATTACCCGAAATTTAAGGCTTCATGTACATAATTGGGATAAGTTTTTTTTGGTAGAAAAAAAGTTTAGGTTGAGGGGAGGCTGCCCCAGTCCAGGGCCAGGGCAAACCACAAGGCTCAGCGAGCGCTTATGGTGGTATTTACAGATTATCCACTAAGAGGGGAGGCCGGTAGGGTTCGAACTCTCAACCTAATGGGAGTGCTTACTGAACGTCAGCCAATTAAGCCAACCCTCGTTGGCTTGGGATAAGTTTTTTGACATGTACAATTGCATATGCCCATACCTCAAAACCCTAAACTACCCTAATATCCACCTAGTAGCAGACATGGGAAATTGATTTATCATCCCTGTGATTTATCATCCCTGATCACATGTGATGTTTTTTCTATATTGAAGGGGCGTGGGATCTACCCATAAGGGTGATCATCACTTAATCCTAATTGGACACTATAAATAATGCTATTTTGTAGAATTATTTTTCAAGTTGTCAGACATAACTCACATATATATGCTAGACACAGAAAATAGTAACCAGTATAAAGGGATTTAGGCTGCGGAGACCAACTATACCGTGATGGCCTCCACCGATCAATGATTCAAGCCGAGCTCCAAGATCTTACTTCCGCTTATTTGTTAGGAGATACAAGTAAGTCTCCTACACCATCTCTATACATGTAAGAGAATCCTTCAATTACCATGATTTTCTATATTAGGTATACATAAGAAACTCATCAAGCTATATTAATAATCTCTTGAGGCAATCAAGAAGAAGGGGTCTAACCTACATATATCTATATAGGTCTTAGTGGTTGCAGGTAATTTTTTCAATGATCTCTTGCAACTTCTCTATAATCTCATCCTTCTCAGCAATTGTTTCCATGAGTTTTGCATTCTCTTCCCTAAGTGCCTCAAACTGCAACACTGTTCCTTCAATTTGAGCTTCAATGGCTTCATCGCTCAACTCGAAAGCGCTCTCCACCACCCTGACCACCCTCCACAAACTCACTATAACAAGCAACCCGCCTCCCTTCCCCTCCAAGAATGCTTCAAGAAACAATGCCGCCGTGACCACCGCCCCATCAACCATATAACCTGGCCGCCGGAAGAAGGAGCCGCCTAGCCCCACGGCTAGGGCTATTGATTTGGCCGAGAGCAGGGCTAGTACCGCTATCCCCGCCCAGTGATACCAAGCTGCTCCTAGACTCCTCTCTTTCCTTGTACATGATATCATGGAAGAAGAAAGTTCGAAAACGGTTAAGATTAGGTCTAGGAGAAGAAGCAAGAGAGCGATAACACGAGCTGGTGTTGATTCCAGAATTTTACTCAGGTGGGTTCTCCATGCTGCTCTCTTGATCGCCAGGTCATCTATTTCCGACCTTGAATGGAAAAACAGCTTCCATTTTTCCCTTCTGTACCAGCTTTTCACCAGGCCTTGGACTGATGATTCCACGGTTTGGATGGAGATGGAAGTGGTATTAATGGGTGGTCTTGGGTGCTGTGTGGTAATGGATTTTGGTGGGGTATTCATCGGAGATAGTAGGATATTGATAGCCAAAAAGGGGAATCGATTGTGAGAATATTATAAGGTAAAGCGATCGAGCGAGCATCTCTTTTTTCTTTTCTTTGATTTTAATCTTGTTTTTAAGGCACGTGAAATGCGAGATTATATGATCAGGTTTGCATGCTTTAGGGTCACGTTAGAAAACACAGCCTTTGTGCATTGGATTTCGTCATTTGGAGAAGCGTCAAGGATTATACTAAGCTCCATCGCTTTTCTCATGTTAGTTTCTGATCTATATATATTAAGCAATTATTCTTTAAACAAAGAAAAATGCTTTTTAAAAAATATTTCAGAAGACTCTCTTTATGAATATGCTAATATGGTACAGTCCTACGGATTTTCCATAGTTTCCACATTTTTATGTTGTATAGAAGCAAGAATGGAGCGTGGCGTTTATGTAATAATGCATTTGTTGTCCCCAAAGAACTAATGTGATAGAATCAATGGGTTTTTGGTACGGATGGTATCCATATTTTATGGTTTGAGACAATCATGTACCTACAACTTTTCTCGAGACAATCATGTACCTGGATTTTTAACGGGCAGGTCAGTTATGGGTCTCGGGCTGGGTATATGCTGATGTGGAGGCTGCCCAAAATTGGGCAGCTGCCCGTAACTCAAAACGACGTCGTTTCACCACGGTACGACGTAGTTTTCACATCCACGTGGCAGGTATGGGTCCCACCCATTTCTTAATACCTGACTTAATTACCGACCCGGTTTTATCCTTAAGAGGTTCAACCGAACCCAAAGAAATTTTTTTCACTTTAATTCATTTATCCCTATTATTTTCATAAATTAATCTTGCACTATACTCCTAATTAAGTTTGCACTAATAAAATAAAAACCCAAATTAAATTATAAGGCTTTATCCGAATTTTTTAAAACAAGAAAAACCAACTGCCAATCACAATTAAATTAAATGGAAGAATACGATTACGAAAATTATTTTGATAAAAAAATAATGATTTGTGTGATCATATATAATGATAATGATAGACCAAAAAGATAATGATATAAAAATTAATTAGCATGAAAAAATCACCACCCTCTCCAGCCTCGTCTCCACCCTCCCTCGCCTCGCCGATCCCTCCCACATCCCTCTGAGTTCGACTCCCTCACCCAGGAGCGAGTCGCCGACCAAATCGCCGCCCTCCTCGACCGTCGCGACATCCCCTGCAACCATCTTCTCCTCTCCTTTTTTTTCTTCTTCTTCCTCCCTTGTTCCTCTCGCTTTCCCCTCTGCCGTCGCCGCCTCTTCTTCAACCCACACACCACCACCAAGACAACCACCATCACCTGCCCCGATTAAGTCGAGCCACCCCTTCTACTCCTTTCTCTTCTCTTCTTCGTCCTCACAGCCGCACCCACCACCCGCCTCTCCTTCTCCCTCTCGCGCCTCTATCGCCACCACCAGGACCGCCGCCGCCGTAACCTCTCCTCATCCATCCTCTTACCGCCACGCCAAAAACCACGTAGCACCGGATCGAGAAGACAGCCTCGTTCCTGCCGTCGCCTTCGTCTTCCTCCTCGCGTCACACTGCCGCCCGCAGCCTCTCCTCACCCAGCTTCTCTTTCCTCTGCCGACCAACGAGACCACCACGGGTCTCTACCGATCTCCTCTCCGATCTCCCTTCCCCTACTGCAGCTCGACGTCGCCGAGCTGGGTAAGCTGCTGCCACCAATCTTCCTTCTTCTTTGTGTTTCAATTTTCAGATCGGGTTGTGATTAATGTTTGAGTTGTCTAGTTGTTGTGGGTCTGTGAGGGGTGTTGCAGCGACGGTGGATACGGGTGTTTTGGGTTGATTGTTATGGTGTTCTGGGCAACGGACGCTACTGTGTGGTGGTGTTCCGGTCACCGGTGTGTGGCCGTGGGGATGGCGTGCTCGTTACTGATCGGATTGCTGTTTTGATGCTGCGGGTTTGGTGTTCTGTTTGACGGTGAACAGTAATAGAGGAGTTTTGGGACTGCTGTGAACTGTGCTGGACGGAATCCGGCGATTTCCCAGCGTCCCAGGTATTTTCCGGTGAACCCGGTAAAACCCGAGCCTTGGACCATCCATATGCATCATTAACGAACCCGAACGATATTAAAAAGGATATTAAAAAGGACTCGACATTAAAATGACGATAATTAAACGATTAATTAACTTAATTAATAATAACCAATGTTTTTATTTTATGCAATCTAATTTATGAACAATTTTTTTATTTAATTAAAGATTATTATTTGGACTATGAACAATTTTTTTATTTAATCCGCAAATAAAACAAAAATTGTCAAATAATAAAAATTTGATTTAAGGTTTATTATTAGGGATGTTTTGGGTCATTTAATTCATTGGTTGAACCTCTCAAACCGGGTGGGAACTGTTGGGATAGTGGGCTGGAAACACATCTGCCACGTGGACCCAAAACGACGTCGTATCATGGTTATACAACGTCGTTTTGAGCAAGGGGCAGCAGCTCAAAATCGGGCAGAAACCACGTCAGCACATGCCCTGCCCGAGACCCATGATTGAACTGCCCGTTAAAAGTTCAGGTACATGATTGTCTCGAGAAAAGTTGTAGGTACATAATTGTCTCAAACCATAAAATATGGGTACCATCCGTACCAAAAACCCTAGAATCAATCCTAGACACGGCTACTTGTAACAGTCCTACGGATTTTCCATAGTTTCTACATTTTTATGTTGTAGCGCATGCACTTTGTATCTGCCCAAAACCGTTGGCAGGCCCAAATAAACGTCCATTCCAGGAGATATGCTAAGCAAATTGCTGATTTGGTCTTGAATGTGTTCGAGGGTATTATGGCTGAAGCAAATAGAAGACTTCTCTAAATTAATAGCCTGCCCTAATGCCGAACTATACATCTCCACAATCTCCAAAATTTTATTCGTCTCCAAAATTGATGCCCTTCCCATTATCAAGGTATCATCCGCATAAAACATGTGTTAACGTAAGACTACATTTGTTCAGTTTGTAACAAGTTTTTTTATATAAACGATTTGTATTAAACTCACAAAGATTTATAAAGGAGCAATGAGCCAGTAAAGAACTGACCTCCACTATAAGGGTGCGTTTGTTTCATGGGACTGGGACGGGCGCGTTGGGACTGTGTCCCAAATGGCGGATGTTTGGAATGCGGGACTCACTGTTCACGCGGGACGCGCGTCCAAATAACTTGGGACAAAATCGATTTTTTTCGTCCCAAAGAAAAGGTGGGGACAAAATGCTGTCCCAGGACAGCACTGTTCACTTTCTCATTTTATCCCTGCCAAATTTTCAAAAGGTCAAAAAAACCAAAAATAAAAAAACACAAAAAAATAAAAAAAATCATTCTCCTCTCTCTCTCCTTCCCCGCTCCCCTCTTCTTCTCTTTTCTTTTTTCTTTTCTTTATTTTTCTTTTTCTTTCTTCATCTTCCTCTCTTTTTTTCTTCTCCATATCTTTTTTTCTTCCATGTCTCTGGATCTATTTGCGATATGGCGGCATGATAATAGAAGAAAAGGTAGGAAAGTGGGAGAGGAGGAGAGGAGGAAGAGGGGAGGAGGCGGGGGAAGAGGAGAGGAGGAGGCGGGGGAGGAGGAGAGGAGGAGGTGCGTTGACGGTGGTGGTGAGGAGGAGGAAAAGAGGAGAGGAGGAGGCGTGTTGATGGCGGTGGTGAGGAGGAGGAGAGGTGGAGAGGAGGAGGTGCGTGAGGTGGTGTTGATTTGGTGTTGGAAACGTAGTGTCCAGGCCATTTTTTTTCCTTTTTTCATATTTTTAAACTAGAATCATCAACATTTAATTTCTCTAAACCTTAAGTAATAATTGTGAGGAGATTTTTTCCGTTTTCATTTTTTTGAATTAAATAGTTAACATTTATTTTGTCAAAATAATTACGCATGTAGAGATTTGTTTCCTTTTTTATTTTTCTAAATTAAAAAATCATCATTTAGTTTGTCAAACTTATTTAGGCAAGAGGAGATTTATTTCCTTCTTTATTTTTTTAAATTAAAAAAATCACCAATTGAATTGTCAAAATCTCTCTAATAATTGCGGCATGAGGGTGAGATTTTTCCCCTTTTTTTTCTAAATTAGGTAATGAACATTTAATTTGTCAAATGTTCTATTAATTTTATGTACCTATAAATTCTCTAATAATTGCGGCATGAGGGTGAGATTTTTTCCTTTTTTTCTAAATTAGAAAATGAACATTTAATTTTTCAAATGTTCTATTATTTTTATGTACGTATAAATTATGAATTTGATTTGAAAAAATATCTTCTCAATAATTTTGTTAATTTTATATTCAAATTATGATATAGACATTATACATAACAATGAAATTAAAATTAAAAATATTGATTACAGTCTAAATTGTACATATTAATTATATATTCATCATTTGGTATATGGACCAATTTATTAATTTTAATATTTAAATTATAATCACATTAGAATATTTGTACAGTCAAAAATAAATTGCTTAATAAAATTACATATGTGGTTTAAAGCTTAAATTTGACTATATTACATACTTAAATAATTTCTACTACATCAAGGGCAATATTGACATTATAGCACTTAGTCCCGTCCAGTGTACAGTTAACCAAACATAATTCGGTACAACAGTCCCATTCAGTATCCACCATACCAAACGCTACATTGGACAGTACAATTGTCCAGTCCAGTCTAGTCCCGTCCCGTCCAGTCCAGTCCAGTCCCGTCCCGCCAGTCCAGTCCAGTCCCGTCTAGTGTTCCAAACGCACCCTAAGAGAACACATACAGGAGCAACCACATCCTGACAACAAAAGGATAGACACAAAAAGGAGTTCACAAACCAACATGACATTCACTACTACACTAACATCGTGTGCAGAAACAAACTGACATGGGACACTATGCCAAGATTCCAAACTATCCATACAAACCAACACATCATGTGTAACAGCCCGGGTAAAAATTTTGGATTTTTACCGGACTGTAAAAGTCTATTTACCGTGATTTACTGTTGAATTAATCTTGGGTAATTAATTCAAGGTAAATCGGGAGTCATTTTTCGAATCCGAGTGTTTTCCCGCGCTCGTGATTTTCCCGTGGATTTTTCGGAACTAAGTTGGTATTTTTCGGGTTTCGGAATTTCTCGGAAAATCACACCGGAAAATAACTAAGGAG
>JAKUCV010005484.1:2371-29272 GCA_028386065.3 Turnera subulata | reverse complement strand
GTTATTAAGTCTTCCGCTGTGCATTGTTTTATTATTGTTGGGCCATTGGGCCAGTTGAGTTATTATTATTGTTTTTACTTTGGGCTGTTGAGCCCGGATACCTGTTGTATACACTGTATGCTGGTCTTATTTTGGTTGGGTTGTCACAGTTCCGGCTCGTGTTTACTGTGTACGGTAAATACGGGTCGGGGCGTTTCATTTTGCCAAAATTCCAAGTTATCCATGCAAACCAACACATCACTAAGGTTGTATGAGAATAAAGGTTGCTAATCCTTGAACCAAGATAAGATCGCAGTTAAGTGGTATCACATAAAACAATCCCAATCCACTTCAGCTCTTCCACAATTAATTATGCACCTTCTCATCCAAAAGCACCAGATTCCAGAATTTCCAACAACACCCACCACAACAAACTCAGACTCCCCTCCACCCTACGGAAATAGTCACTCTCCCAAAAAAGCGCAAGGCCCCCGAATTCCTACAGCATCCACTTTAACCAACTCAAAAGGCCCTCCACTCCATAATTGATCATAATCCCCCTACCTCCATCCCGGTAAACAGATCACAATGAAGCCCTTGCTTGAGCCCATTCTTCACCTTCTTTATCTATCAAGGATTCCACCATTTTTGTAACCTCTGCAGAGCTACCAACCATCTAAAGCCCCAAAGATTCTCCAATCGCCAAAATTTTAGCCACCTCCATGGCTTTACAAGATGGGTTAGAGTTCACAGCAGCCGACGCCCTGATGTTGCCAGCCTCAAAATCTTCATCACGCGTAGAGCTTTCCCAAAAAAGAAGAGACCTCACTACCCCTCCAGGAAGAATTTTCTTCTTTTTCTTATTTTTTCGACCACGACAACCTCTTCTCCTACATGTGTTATCCATCAAAGCCTGAAAGCATCTTTCCAACGATTTGATAGGTAACTCAACACTTTCATGTTCATTCAGCGCCGTTTCATTTATTAATTCTATATTTTCTACCAGGGCTAGATTATTGTTGGGCTCCAGCCCATTAATATCTTTTGACCCCTTATCTTTCTCCCTATTGGGTTCCCCTTCACATCCCAACTATATGTTAGCACTTAACCTATTAGGGTTTTCCAGCTGTTCTCTCCCATCATGGCCCATCTCCTCATGTCCCTGGTTGCATAAGCACCCAAGCTTATCATGAAAAGCGTTGCCAACAATTGACATCTTTTTCGATACGAGAGATTGAAGACGTCTCTGCTGTGACAGTTGGAAAATGTTATTATTTTCCACAATATTCTTTGGACTCTTTGCACTTGATGAACCCCGATTCAAAAGGCTGCATGCAGGGGATGTTTCATGGGACACAGATTCCAATACAACCTTACCTTTATTGAGATAATTAATGGTTGCCATAATGCCAAACGGGTCATGAGACTCTTCAGACTTCTCGCCATCATTAATACCGGACTGATTCCCATCTGAATTCCCAACTACCCTCCGGTCACCTCCTGCAGCACCACCATCCTTCACCGACCTGACCACCCCTATCGATTCCACTCCACAAGGTTGTGCCTCCACCACCGAAATCTCATATATTTTCTGGTCAATTCTAACTTTGATCACACAAGCCAAAGGTTTCTTGTAAGTAGTCTGGATTAAGACCTTCCCTAATTCCAAATTGTTACTCATCTCAAAACTATTCTATAATCTAATAAAACTACCAAACCTCACTGCAATTTGAGTAAAGAAGGATTTACACCATGCATGAGGTGGAACCCCATATATATTCAACCAACATTCTCTATGTGAAGCCCCATCGCCCTGCTTCCAAACCCTCAAAAGATCAAAGAACTGATTGCCCCAAGCCTCTTTGAGTTTTATGCATGCCTCCATAGCCTCCTTCGACTTGAAATCCAATAACACATACTGACCCCCTAGATTCTTAACTTCGATACAGATATTTAAAATACCCGTGAGAGCAGCAGAAAGCATAGTATCATTAATACCGTCCTTCATTACACCAAAAGCACATGCATTCAGTTTAGTAAGAGAGTCAGCCAACGATTTGTACTCAAAAGCTACTACAGTATTATCCTCAATCTCATTAGCATCCTTTGCACCTACCAAAGAATTAACCATAGCCTGAGCAAAGGAGTAGCCTTCCAAAACTCTACCATCTGGTTTCAACTTTCTAACAGGATTCCTTCCCCTATTCATACCTTCCCCCCTCCCAGAACCGACCTTGTTATTTGCAACTTTAGCAACCAACATGCCGTTAATGGTCTTAGACTTATTAATCATCTTTGCCATCTCCTCTACTTTGCCATTGAACTCAAATCTCACAAAGCCATAACGGTTACCAACTGCACTTAGTCTCCCAGGAATGAAGATATCAAGAACATAACCTACTTTCGACATTTCCTTGAACATATCCATGGCAAGCCAGCCAATCGGGATATTTTCTACGAACACACTGACTGCCCTATGATCATCTAACGCCTTCTGCACATCAATCCTGGACCATCTAGAGAAAAAGGACGGTTTTAATCTAGATTTCTCTTGTTGACGATGGCCCTGACTTGAACTAGATTTGGAATAACCACTCATACTACTCATCTTTTTAAACGCGTGTGAGGCGCGTTCAATTATTTTTGTAGTTAAGAAGTCAGTTTGTTGTAGTTAAGAAGTCAGTTTGTAACAAGTTTGTAACAAAGTTATCATACCCTGAGCCTGTGCATGAGCCAACATCCTTCCCAAGGCTTCAGATGCCAAAATGAAAATATTGAGAGATAACGAATCTCCCTGTCTGAAGCCTCTCTTCGGACGAACTGTTGATGATGGTTTCCCATTTATCAAGACCTGGTAGGAAACCATTGAGATGCACTGCACAATTCTGTGAACCCAAGTTGTTGAGAAACCAAAAGCTTTCTGAACATTTTGAACAAAACTCCATTCAAGCCTATCATAGGCTTTTGCCACGCCCAACTTAAGGATCATGTTAAAATTAGGGCCTTTTTCTTTCCTACAACGCAGTGAATGGAAAGCTTCATAGGCAATAGCTATGTTGTCCTAAATGCAACGCCCAGGGACAAAAGCAGCCTGAGATTCTAAGACCAGCAAAAATAGAAACTTCTTCAAGCCATTCACATATACGCTGGCTATAATTTTATAGACAAAGTTACACAACCCGATTGGTCTATATTGGGAGACTTTTTCTGGATTTGCACACTTGGTATTAGGGAGATGAAGGTGCTATTCAACTCACCAGTCTGATGAAATGCTTGAAACTGCCATCACCTCATTTTTAATCCGAGCGCAAAACCACTGATAAAAAAGGCCTTGAAAACCATCCGGGCCAGGAGTCTTTGACACCTCATAGAGAAAATAGCAACCTTGACTTCCTGTTCTGTAACACTCTGCATTAAATCCGCATTCATCTCATTTGTAACGAAGGGTGGAATCAAGGCAAGAATCTCATTGGGAACATGAGGAAAGGAAGAGCTATAAGTAGACTGGAAAAAAAGAATAATATTCTGCTCCATATCGGCTGGGTCTAGGGGCGGATCCCGGGGAAGGGGGAGGTTAAGCCTTATACTATATAACACCTAAAATATCACAAAGAAATGAATAGCTTAGTGGTTTGGCCCCCCTTTACCACACCAAGATGTCGTGGGTTCGAACCTTAGGCCATTCATTTTCCTAAGATTTTAACTCTTCATAAAAACTTCATTAAATCCTCTTCATAAAAACTTCATTAAATCACACCCCTCTTGATCTAATAGTGTACCTTGGCCCCCCTGGCTGGGTCGTCTAGGCATCAGGGAATAAATTGCGCCAACCAATGACATGCGCCAACTAATTCAAGCCAACAGGCGAAATTACAACCTTCGCATGACGGGCCCATAAACCAACTTCAAAAACCATAACATCTGGGGTTTTAAGGCAAACATGGATAAAGTTAGGGCATCACTCTAAGATCGTCACCTCAACTTCTGCCATCCACCAAAACGCCAAACCCCCTCTAAGACCATATCTTTCTACATAAGTACTATTAGCAAAACCCATACGCCTTCTCAAGGCTTCCGTCCTACTCAATGGTTGCTTAATTTTCATGAAGAAGACCATCTGTAGGCGGTATTTTGTCTTTGGCTCTCTAAGACCCTCCACTATCAAGGATCGCCCAGCTCTTTGACAGTTCCACGTTATTAGAGTCATGGCTCCTCCCGTGTCTTTGGCTAGCCACGACAACCTTAGTATTAGAGAGAAGAATTTTCAGAACCTCTGTGTTGTACGAGCTACCTGCTGCTTCCTGAGAGGAGATCTCCAAGCTTGGGCGTATATCTCTATCAGCTTTAAAATCTTCCTAAGGGATAGTTTGGACAACAACACTCCCAATTCTCAAATTGGCCATTTATTTCCATTTCCTAGGTGGATTAGGGATAGGATTCAAATCTAGAGCCGGCCTAGTATCGACATCAGACACATTAGTAGAAGAGAGTTGTGTCTCCACTAGGCCCAAGACCAAAATCTACTTTGGTACTAAGTTTAGAGCAGTAGTGGCATCCTCATCCTTTGGGCCCATTACTTTAGATCTCTTTGAAGTTGGCCCATCACAATCCTCTTCCCGCCTTCTTTTGATGCAAGACCCCACCAAATTTTGAAACAAAGCCTTCCAAGAAACATCAATCCCCTTCTTACTCGCAATTGTCAAATCAGTCAGGGTTTTGCCACCAAAATCAGACTCCTCAAGCCCCTCACCTTCTCAACCATGCAGCTGGGTGGGAATAGAGACTTTCGTTCCTGTAGATTGAGAGGATAGGCCTCCAGGGCACAAGCCCGGTTGTACACACTTTGGCACCCACACACAGGAGCTGTCTACCTTTGGTTTCTCCTTCCTACGGTATAAAAGCAAAGGAATCTTTCCCTGAGTCATGCTAGAGCACGATTTCTTTTGTTTCAGATAGACTCCCTCAGGTGGTTTCTTTCGTGCCACCCTCAGATGTGGCCCATAACTTCTACCCACCTCCATGAATGACTTTGGTTTAGATATAACCCCCTGCTCAATACATCTGGTCGCAATATGCCCCATAACACCACAATGACAGCAAAATTCCTCCAGACCTTTGTATTTAAATCTAACCCAATGGCGAACATTCCTCTCATCTTTGTAAAAGAAACTAGTTGGCAGAGATTGATTAACATCAACACCTACTTTCGACCGAAGATAACTCTCCTTGCCTACGATATTATCTAAAGAGGAATCAATTTCAACTAAGCCAGGAAAGGACTCGCCAATAGCCTCCGCATTCTCCTTTGAGAGAAAATCTACAGGCAGTCCGTATACTTGGATCCAGAAGGTGGTTTTTGAAAGATCAACCTGCTCCCAAGTAATTTGAAGGGGCCACTTTTTAACAATAATATGGTAGTTAAAGATTGTCCAAGGGGCACCACAATGCACCATCTGTTAATTAGCTTCAAGTTCAAAGCAAGCAAGAAAGTTGTTGAAATCCTTCTCTATAAAGAAGACATCCCCCTTACAACCCCAACCTCTCTTCAAAACTTTTTGTATCTGGCCTGGTTTGAAATACCGGTTGGAGATCACACTAATAATAAGAGCAGTTCTGGACACCAAAGAAGCAACGACAGCCCCAAACTGTCTTCAGGAGAGCCACCCACCACGGAAATTAAGTTGGGCTTTAAAGATAGTTCTAATTCCTGCCCTCCTATGCTATCACTGACAAGCAATTAATGCTACAAACAAAGCAACACTTTGATAAAATGTAAGTAGTGATGATGGGATAGCAATTAATATGAGCAAGGGTGAGTATCAACAAGTAATAGACATTAATGCAACTCAACTGAACACATGCCAGTAAAGCCCATACCTCAGTGAAGTAAACTTCCGATAGTATATTGATGAGTTAGGCTAGATGGATGAAGCAGTAACTAAGCCAAAGATCCATCTGGAATAAGCAAAGGGTATGTGTGTATCTCTCTATAACCTGAAGTGAACAGTGGTTTGGTTCTAGAGAGAAGGAAGGCATTCTCTCTCTGATAGCATATATAAATTTCATGCCTAAATTTTTTGATCTGCCTAAAGGATCACCACTCCTTTTGGCGACGATGTGGTAGTTGATGATGCCATTTGAGAAATTAGGGTGTTGCTTAAGCAATAGTGGTCAATGACTATTTCTTTTTGTATGTAGTGAGGGTAATACTTGTATAGATCATTTAGCCATACTAGCTTCTGATGCTAGACTAGGACTAACAGTTCATGATCATCCCCCTTATCGATTATAGGTCTCTTACACGATGACCATGCTCCTAGGCTTTTTAACTAGGATAGTTTTTTATAGTTTTTTTTTATGATAGTAATAGAATCTCATTCGGATCCATAAAAGGATATATATATATATATCCTACAAGGAAGGATAATGCAACTTCTAATGCCGCTTTTTGCTACCATTTCATTCTTATTTTCTTTTTGTTATTTGGAGATGCATTTTTGTTATCGAATCAATAAATATTAAGAACTAAGGCTAAAACATTTTTTATATCCCTACGGTTTCCCTTTTGTCCCGATCGTATACCCCAGAGTTTTTGTATGTACTGAATTTCAATTTCTGTCCCTTTTGTGTACGTCGGGCAGCCCAAGCGATGACGTGGCCATCTTTCTTGGTCTACTTGACACATGTCACAATTCTTTTTTTTTTTTTATGGTTACAAGATCTTTATTATGTAAAATTATGGTATAGGGAAACAAAGTACATAGGAAAAGAAGAAAACAACCACAGTATATACGCCACAATTCTATTAGCGCTACATGGATAAAATTATGGGCCCCAACTTATTTCTCAAATATTCTAGTTGTGGGTCCCACAAAAAATTCCACGTGGCATCAATGGTATCGTGTCACGTGCCAAGTGGACCTAGGCATAACGCTATGTCATCATCCGAGCTGCCCGAAGTACACATTGAAACGACCCGACTTTCATTTACCAAATATACAATAATTATTGTGAAATAGTACTAACACGTGGCATAAACAGTATACATAATAGTAAATTAGCCGAACCCGCATTTCATCATACAATCGTCACCTGAGCATAGAGGCTCGCATCATATATACAGCGGAAGCATTTTTAATATTCACAACAATAGCATGTATCAACTCAATGCAAACCTATGGAGAGGAAGTACTGTAGCCCGCCAAGATGCATACCTGCATAGAGATCAACATAGCTTGCCGATGGGGCAGGTGATGGGTGAGAACTTCCATAGTTTCACAACGACACATATGCCATGATGAACAACAGAGTACACAATAAAAAATAAAAGCACAACATCACCGCAAAAGTTTTATAATCAGGACATAGTACAAAAACAATCATAGTGAACAATGCAGACTTATGCAAATGTCCACCCCACCGACTATGCAACGCATTAACTGCCGGATTAAAGCATTTTTTGGTCCCTGTGTAAGGCCTCAAAGTTGGAATTCATTCTCGTGTAGTATTTTGGCCAATTTTCATCTCTGTGTTCGGCCCGTTTGGACTGTTTTGGTCTCTCCGGCCAAAACACCTCGGAAATCGCTGATGTGGCACATTTTCCGGTGCCACATCAGCTTCGTGGGTCCAACATGTCAGAAAAAATGCGAAAACCAAACCAGGATCCACCCGGCCGGTTCTGCCCACCCGAATGACCCGAAATCCGAATTACAATTTTATTATTTTTTCCCAGTATTTCTTTTTTTTATTTCTTTCTTAATTCATCTTTATTATCTTATCTTCTCCACCTAACCGAACCACTCATTTTCTTTTTTTCTTTCCCCTTTTCTTCTTCTTTCCTCTTCCTCTCGCTACCCCTCCTCTCTGCAACAAAGCCCCGCCGCCCAACCGTTTCCCTTCTCCTCCTTCCTTTTCTCCTCTCTTCTACTCCACACCTCTCAACCGTTGCTTGCTTCACGGGTTCGCCTTCTGTAGATGGTGGCAAATTGAGGACATGAGCTGTCGGCCTGCCTTGAGCTCGCAGCCATCGCCGGAGCAACAATGAAGAGAAACAACCGCAGGCCTCCATTGCCGGCCACATGGAATCACCGCCGTCGCCGGTTTCCCCGATACGATTCCCCGCCGTCAGCAGCAATTCCTCCCTTAACTGCCGCCGTCTGCAGCGTGCCTTACCTCGTCCGTCGCCATGTGCAGCAAATGGCGAGGGTTTTGGATTCGGCTGCCTCGCGCTTACGCTTTTAGGTCTTGCAGCCGAAGCCTTCATCTAGGTTTCCTCCAATCGATTGTGCAAGCCCTCTAATCGATTGTGCAAGCTCTTCTCCCTTGCTTCTCCTCCGCCTTAACGACCTTTCCCTTCAATCGCACCGGACGGCCTCCTATGAACTAATTGAGTTTTTTTTTTATATGCTAAATTGAGTTTTGGTTGTTGACGCGAGGGGTATGGAGGCTGAAATGGAGTTGACGGTGTTAGGGTGTGGGTTGGGTTGTTTTGATTGGCAAACACACTGTTTCCACCGCCACTATTCCCTAGTTGTGCTTCACATTTTTGGTTGCTATTTGTGGTGGAGGAAGGAGAGAAGGGGCTCGAGACAAGGGGGTGCTTGCAGCAGAATTGATGGGGCACTTGGTGGCGGCGACGATGACGGAGGCGCTAGAGGTGACAGTCGTGATGAGGATTTTGGGGAGTGGGGGAAAGAATTTTATTTTCCAAAATAAGATATTAAAAATAAAAAAGTAATATAGTTAATAAAACTGAAATACTAAATCCAATCTTAAATAATTTATTATTAACATAAATATGAGACAATTATGATTAATTACAATTAATATTAAATTTTTACCAAAATTTAAATTTAATATATCAATTGTGTGCTTAATATGAAATTTTAAAATAATATTATATTTTAATGTTTTTAATGAATTTAAAATAATTAGGAGAAAGAAAAAGAAAAGAAAAAAAGTAAGAGAGAAAATAAAAAGAAAAGAGAAAGAAGAAAAAGAAAAAAAAGCTTAAATTAATTTTGGGAAAAAAAGAAAAAGAGAAAAAAAAATCCAGACTAGTGGGTAAAAGGGTTGGGCGAACGGGTCGGATGCGGCTGGGTCAGTTTTGGGTTAAACCCTGTTATGTGGGCCCCGCAAGGCTGATATGGAGTCCAAAAAATTGCCACATCAGCGATTTTGGCCGGATTTTGGCCGGAGCAACCAAAACTAACCAAACGTTATGAACGGAGGGATGTAAACTGGCCAAAATCCTACACGGGGATGAAAACCAACTTTGAGGCCTTACACAGGGACCAAAAAACGCTTTAATCCGGAATGAGCATGGACACATATGCCATGATGAACAACAGAGTACACAATAAAAAATAAAAGCACAACATCACCGCAAAAGTTTTATAATCAGGACATAGTACAAAAACAATCATAGTGAACAATGCAGACTTATGCAAATGTCCACCCCACCGACTATGCAACGCATTAACTGCCTATTACTCCACAGACTGTACAACACACTAGTGTCCTACCACGACACATCAACTAAACTATATGTTGGGTAACCGACCCAGACTCCACAGACTATACATCACATATTGTGACACTCGGGGTCTATGTGGTCGGGAAATGTACCCTAATGCCGGAATGAGCATGGACAAGGAGCGGCTTCCAGAAGGTTTCTAGACGGAGGGACACATGAATGAACCGAATTCACACTGGAATAGGAGAGATCTTGAGACTGTGTAGGGGTACGGTTGGGGCGATTTCGTAATTATACGGGCATGGGACTGCATAATTAAGAATAGCTGAAATGAAGTGATTTCGAGGTTGTACAGGTATGAGACTATACAATTGAGAATAGCTTAAACTTTTTTATGGGTAGTAGCTATATCAACAAGGTGTACCTGCCTTTTCGGTGCTCATTCCAAAAAAACTCCAAAGTTAAACGTGCTTGCCGTGGAGCAATTCTAGGGTGGGTGACCTCCGGGGAAGTTTTCCCCAGAAGCATGCAAGTGAGGACAAAGCATGTCGGAAAGGTCCCGTGTTGGTCTGTAGTGACAGAAGCCGGGACGTTACAGTTGGTAATAGAGCTCCAGGACTCCTCTAGTATGGTGCGGGGTTAAGGGACGAAGCTAGTGGGAGCTGGTGGGCCTGTGACACCCGGCGTCTATGAGCTCGGGAAGTGTACGCCGGTGTTTTCCTCCGAAACATGTGAGCCTCGCTTACCGGGTAGCCGGCAACCTGTACGGACTCCACCGAAACAACATCACAGACAGGTCCCCAAGTAGAATCACAACACAACACAGCAACAACGGTCACTATAGTAACTCGTAACCACAACAATAATCATCATTAAGTTCATTCATCGATTAACATCTTATCTTTAGAAATAACAGTTATCCAATCGTCAACCGCAGCCGACAACCAACATATCTCATTATCAGACAGCAAACGAAAAGTGATACTCATCTGACCACCGGTAATAGAAACCGACAATATTTAGCAAACAACCGACCACATACCACACACGACTGATAACAACCAACAGACATCCGCAATCCGACAACTGATGCCAACCACAGACAACCAACAATACCGTCAAGAGACAACATCCGAGGGTATGATCATGAGATACAATGCATATGAATAATACATATCACAATCAATCAAAAGCAACATCAAAATTATATAGAATTTCACAACAGATATCACAAGAGCAACAAAACATAAATGCAGTGGAACATATATAGTTCCAACACCAACCATCCCGCTTTTCACGGGTGGCATGATGTATATGAAACCTCACCTGATATGCCTCGAAAATTGGTATGTGATCCCGTCTCGACATTATCCATTCCAGAAGCACCTTCGTCTTCTTCTTTTCAAATCGATGATGCCATGATCACCACCACCAACAATATTTGTGACTTGGTTTGCTTTCACCAGTACCTACACCCCTGCCTATCCAAACGCAACCAATCGACCACCATCAAACACCCGAAACAACTCCTCGCTTAATGCCAACATCACCACATCAACCACCGTGAACACAAAGCCACAACCACTTCAATCAATATGATCCACCGGTGGTGGCTTTGGCAGCAGTGGCTTCGAGTGGCTGCAAGAGAGGAGAAGACACGCGGCGGCACAGCAGTACCTTGGATCGGACTCGCCGTTGCACAGGCTGCAGTGCTCCAATACACGATAGTGATGGCGATTATGGTGTGTGAATTTGGTAGAGATAGCGAAGAAAGAGGGAGTGCGGAAGAGACAAATGGTTTTGGTGGTTTGCAAAGGACAAGAAAAAGAGATAACAGAGGGAAGAAGGAGTGACTGAGGGAGGATTATAGGAGAGAGAGAAGCCAAGAAAATTATGGGAGAGAGAGATTGACAGAGTGTGTGATGTCAGGAAAGGAAGGAGAAGAAAAAGAGGAGTAGATGGGGGAGAAGACAAGGAAGGAAAAGTGAGAGAAGAAAGAAAAAGGAAGAGGGGAAATGAAAAGAAGACAAATAACAGGGAAGGAAGAGTAATAGAGAGAAGGAGGAAGGAAGGAAAGAAAGAAAATGTGAAAAGGAAGAAGACGGGAAAAAGAAAAGGAGAAAATAAAGGAAGGGGACGGGCTGTCGGACAATTATCTTTGCCGTGCCGATAATGAAGCGACGTTATTTAAACGTCTACATTACTGTCGAGTCAACACCCACAAACTCTTGGCAAAAACACGGACGATTTAGTGTTTAACTTTTTGGCTTGGCTTAGACTACGTTGTATTGTATAAAACAATAATCAAATCTTGTAGAGAAAATAAATTACTAAAGGAAGAAATAAACAAGAAATGTGACAAACTCCGCGTCTGTTTCATGTCCGTAGTACTAGTGACCAACATTTCTTGACTTTGTTGGGAGCGAGAGAGAGAGACAGAGGAAATACTAAGACGACTAAGAAAGAAAACTTGGGAGACCAGAAAATTCCAGTGGGCCCAAATCATTCTGCTGACCGTCTTGTCCATGGCGTTTCACTGCAAAAGGAATTTACACCAACTAAAATCTGATCCATTAATATTTGTGCTGGGGGATTTGAAAGAGTAGAAATAACGCATTGAACCCATCGCAACTGAGCATTTACGGCATGTAGCTTGTCTTCTCAGTTGCTTCGATTGTGCAACGACAACTTGTAGTAGTATGCTCTGGTACTTTGGTTTCGATTGGTTGGCCTCCACCATTGGATGGTCGGTCAAGAGTCAATACAGACTGCTCTCACAAGGAAGTGAGGGAGCGGAGAAAAACAAGGAATAAATCCAAAAAGTAAAAAAAGAAGAAAACAAGAGCAAAGCTGGCGCCAAGTAGTAGCATCATTACATAGGCTCTTACGACAGCAATTTTGTGACTTGTTTTTGTCTCTACCTTACAGTATTCTCGACAAGTGTCGTACTTGTTGCCGCTTGTTAGTCCAAAAAAAAACCTGTAGAATTGAACAGCACACTACCGAGCACCAACCAACTGCCCAAACCCACATAGTACATTGTACCCTCTATATAACTGGCTAGCTATCATAATCTAGTAACCACTGTGAGTGAGTCTTGATAACTCTTACACCCCCACCTCTCTCAAGTTATTAAACACAAAACGAAGCTATGGCGGCAGCAGCAGTGAAGAGAATTAAGCTAGGATCTCAAGGGCTTGAAGTGTCGACCCAAGGGCTGGGTTGCATGGGCATGTCCGCCTTCTACGGTCCCCCAAAGCCGGAGGAAGACATGATCGCCCTCATCCATCACGCCATCAACACCGGCGTCACTTTCCTCGACACTTCTGATATTTATGGCCCCCACACCAATGAAATCCTCCTTGGCAAGGTAGGTGATGATGATGATGATGACGAGTTCGTAACTATCTAGCTAATCTACTAATTAATTAAGTAGAGTTCGTTAATTACGTGATTTGCCTGTCTCTAGGTTTGGTGTTTTTGGGGTGGTTTTGCTTCTATTGTATATTATTGTTTTTTCTTATAAGAGGGTTATGTTTTTGTTGGTTAATTGCAGGCGTTGAAGGGAGGCCTGAGACAGAAAGTAGAGTTGGCTACTAAGTTTGGTGCCATCTTCAAGGATGGGAAGGGGGAGATTCGAGGGGACCCCGCTTATGTCAGGGCTGCTTGTGAGGCCAGCTTGCAACGCCTTGGGGTTGACTCCATCGATCTTTATTATCAGCATCGCATCGACACCACCATTCCTACTGAAATCACCGTATGTTTGGTTATTTTACTGAAAACATGGATTTCGATTACTTATTATACTGTCTTGAAGGACTAGCCATTTGGTGTGGCTATACACCTATACCTTGGATTAGCTTTCCATTCTCGCTCCACAAATCAAATTGAGTCAGTGTGCTGGTAGATCGGCCTTAGTTTGCCGATTCTCTTTTTATTTGCTGCTTTTACTTCTGCTGTTGTGATCAGTGCTAGGGTAGGAGGCTTATCCAAAATGTTAAAACTTTTTTCGGGGGATTTTATAATTAGATCACACATATTGAAGCCTGAAGTGTTCTATAAACTATTGCATCTGTTATTGCATTTAATTTCTGCTGTTTTGTCCGTTGAAATGTTGCAATTTTGTCTTTAATTGTCAGATTGTTAAAAATTACTTGTTGTTACTACTGTTTCTTGCAATCAATGCGGGAAATATCTTTACCCTCAATTCTAATTTCTTTACTAGATGGGGGAACTCAAGAAATTAGTGGAAGAAGGTAAAATAAAGTATATAGGCCTCTCGGAAGCATCGGCTTCGACAATCAGGCGAGCTCATGCCGTTCATCCAATAACGGCGGTGCAGTTAGAGTGGTCCTTGTGGTCAAGAGATGTAGAGGCAGAGATTGTTCCTACATGCAGGTGAGGCATAAGTGAGAAAGTGATTGTCCAGGGAGTTTATTGTTGTGAAAATGGCACAAAGTCATTGAATGCACAGATATCCGGATTCTGATATTAGTTTTTGATTTTTCAGAGAGCTTGGTATTGGGATTGTTGCTTACAGTCCTCTTGGAAGAGGATTTTTATCATCAGGGCCTAAGCTGGTTCAGAACTTTGAGGAGGGTGACTCGAGAAAGGTTGGTAATCTTGAATTTCTATCGTTGGAAATTTTTATAATACAGAGGAGAGGAAGTTTTATTTTGGGCAGTTTCATTTTGTGAGGTGTTTTAATTTAAAGAGTTACAATTACATTAATTGTGTCTTTTGAAAAAAGATACAAATTCAGGGAAAAAAAAGAAGAAAAAAGATACAAATTTAAACTTAAATTGAAAAGTTGTATCTATTTAATTAAACTGGTCACGTGTGGTCACATACAAAAGTCTCTATATAAAAAAATATATATTTATATTATTTTAATATATTTTTGTGAAAAAAATTAATAATCAAAATAATAATTAAAGTTACCTTGATTTTACTGTACCTTGCCCCTGAAATTTTTTTTTTTTTTTTTATTGTGGACGAACTAAGTGTGTGAATTGGATGTGAATACTATCTTAGTGATAATCTTTAAGAAGAACTTGATAATGAAAGAAGAGGGGGAAAGATTGGAGAGAAAGAGGAAGATATATTATTATTTGTTTTCCAAAATATAATTACAAGAGTGTGTTACTTGTTTGTTCCTATTTATAGGCATAAGATGTTGGAGAATTGAGAATTGTAAGAGTTTGTACTTAATAGTAGGAATTCTAAAAGACAATGTTTAAATACAAAGAAATTCAAGAGACATACATTACTCTTACTCTTAATGCCGTAGAATTCTAAGAGTTTGTATTTAATTTAAGAATAACTTAATGGAATGTTAAAAAAAAATTAAAAAAAATTTAATATTTATTAAATAATAAAAAATATTATTGTATTTAATTATATTATGTTATTTGAGAAAATGTCACTTGTACAAATGGCCACGTGGCACAATAGTTTCTCTTTTTCGTACAAGATGACACGTGTCTTCTTTAGATGTCCCTTAAACAGGGTCTTTGATTTAATATATATATATAGATTGATTGTGTCTCAAACACTTTGATACGTGTAAAAGGCCACCCACTTTCATTTCCAGTCCATCAGAAAAAATCATACCAAATGTTCAAAATCTAACCATCTTTCTCTTATATTTCTTATTTTAAGATAACATTTTTGAAGGGTGAATTGGATGAGAAAGTTTGGTTTTGTCTTATAAAGACAAGAATATAAGGTTTGTAAACTTGAGAAGTCCTTGTATGAACTTATACAAGCACCTGAGCAACGGCGTCAAAAGTTTAATGAGGTTGTACTTGTAGATGGTTACAAGATTCATACATTTGATAAATGCATATATACTGAATTCAAAGATGGAAAAAGAGTTAGCTATTTGCTTATATGTGGATGACAATTTTTATATTTGGCATGGACATAGATCAACTTAGAGTACCAAGGAGTACTTATCAGAAAATTTTGACAAGAAAGATATAGGAAAAGCAAGTATAATTCTTGGAATAAAGATTGTAAGGAGTAGTGATGGGATTACATCGTCACAATCCATTACATTCAGAAAATATGCAATAAGTTTGAGAAACTTGAGAGTTCTCCAATTTCTACTCTATTTGATCCAAACTTGAAGTTCGTAAAACATTGAGGAAGTCCGATAGCACAACTAGAATATTCAAAAGTTATAGGTTGTTTGATGTATGCAATAAGCTGTACAGGGCCAGACATTGCATTTGTTGTTGGAAAGCTAAGCAAATTTACTAACAATCTGGGTAAGCAACATTGGCAAGCAGTTTATAGAGTATTAAAATACTTAAAGTGAACTATGGACTATGGTATATGCTACATTAGATATCCTTTAAATTTAGAAGGATTTTCAGATGCTAGTTGGATTTTCTGTAAGGAAGATTATACATTTGTAACTGAATGGATCTTCATGCTTAAAAGCAAACTCTGTGCACAGACTCCACCATAGTTGCTGAATTTGTAGCCTTAACATCTGCTAGTAATGAAGCGAAATGGTTAATTGATTTACTTTATGAGATTCTCCTGTGGTCTAAACTAATTTCTCTCATATAAATACATTGTGCCAATCAAGCTACATATATAGCCAAGTTTACAATAAAAAAGTCTAGACATATCGAATCGAGATGTAGTTATGCACAAGAATTGATAAGAAATGCAGTGATCACTATTGATTTTGTGAGGTCACAACAAAACTTGACAGAAGCTTTTATAAAAGGACTTACCAATTTTAAGGTAAGTAAGACCTCAAACGGGATGGGTCTCAAGTCGAATTCATTAGGTACCAATAGTAGAACCTCAACTCAACGTTTAATAAAACATCAAAATCTTGAGTTCAATGAGTCAAAGTACACTATCAGAATAGCTGGCAAGCATTCATTTTAAAATTCCATCCCAAGGTGATAGAACTTGGTACTCATTAGAAAGAAAGAAAGGGTGAGCTTATGCTCTTAATATATCTCTATGGCTTATGTATTTTGTGAATGTGTTTATAACTGGAACACTAAGGATATAGAGACTACCTATGTGAGTAGAAGTGTGCCGCTTATTGGAGTTTTATGGCTTGAACTCTAATCACGCTCATGAATAGATATAAGACACAAGGCCTTTAAATATGTTGGCTATTAAGATCACATTTGTGGATGAAAAATCTTGTGTGTGGAATTAAATTATGTCTTTTTGAACAGACATTTTGATGCCTATAAAAGGCCATCCACTTTCATTCCCATTTCATCAGAATCCTAAAAAATGGCCATCAGTTTCATTCCCAGTGCATCATAAAAAATCACATCAAACATACAAAATCTTTCTTATCATTATTCTCTTCTCTCCAACCATGTTTTTCTTACATTTCCTATTATATCTCTAGCAAAATTTCTATTACAATTCTCTTTCTTTATCCACCAAATAAAATTACCTTTGCATTCTTACCTTTGCATTCTTATATGATACACTGTTGCATAGGTTACCATATAACATAGATATTCTACCTATATCTAGAAAGTGATCAAAGGGTTGTTGATGTTAATGCAAAACATCTCCAATCAGGAGCTTTATTTATATCTCTGAGGCAAATTTGCAAGACACGTTGCATGACTTTGGATAAAATGGTGGTGGCAAATATTGTCTTAAGAAAAGCGGCATTAACAGCACGCCATTGAAGCATCTGCAGATATAATATTTTCATGGTCGACACTCAAATCGCCTAGCCTTGTCTACTCTATCATCACCACACAATACAGGATGCAGGAAGCAGTGTACGACACATTGAGGAAACAAGAATTTGTTCCAACACATTACAGAGTTTGTGGTGATGAACTGCCAATGCAACAAATTTTGGTAATTAGATGTTAAAATTTTTGTAAATGTGTCATTGTTGCCCTTTTAGAGTGGCATCCACGTTGCTATCTCTCCGACTTCTAACAACTAAAGTGCTTTAGTTCAAATTTGGTAAACGAGACTCATTTCGGTTTTCTAAATCTTTTATACACTTGTTTGCCGCAGTTTACTGTCGGAAATGAAACTTGACTTTGCAGTTTACTGGTTTCCTTTCCACTTCTTTCCATCTAATTTGTCTATTTTTGTTCATATTATTGTGTGGAAATGTTTTGGTTTGATCTTCATTTCATGTTTTCTAGATTTCATCCTCACTAGCTCAGTAGCATCAATAGCTTCCTCGAAAGTTATACTTCTAGTTTCTGCTATGAGAGTAATTAATGTGGCTAACATAGCATAAAATATGTAACAGTTAGAAGCATTGTCCTTTTGTTTTTAACCTCCACTGCCATCGTAAAGCATAGAAAATTGTTTCTTCCATGATGGGTTTAGCTAGGAAAAGTTAGAGCACAAAATGATGGGTCAGTAGTGCTGGTTCGAATCTACTGCTGAAACAATTGTTCCACCTTCACAGCATATGCCTAGGTTCCAACCTGAAAATCTGGAGCATAACAGGAAACTATTTGAGCGGGTGAATGAAATAGCGGCAAAGAAGCAATGCACCCCTGCACAGCTTGCCCTCGCCTGGATCCACCACCAAGGAGAAGATGTCTGTCCCATTCCTGGCACAACCAAGATTGAAAACTTCAACCAAAATGTTGGAGCTCTGTCTGTGAAACTGACTCCGCAGGAAATGTCTGAACTTGAAGCCATTGCATCAGCCGATGCTGTGAAGGGTGCAAGATACGAGGGAAACATGTTTACATACGAGCAAGCTAACACTCCACCCCTCGCTTCATGGAAAGCTGCTGCCTAAAAGCATTTCTGCCATACTTAATAGCTTTTTTTTTTGGTGGAAATACTTAACAGCTTATTGTGTACTGTGAGCTAAATTGTGCTTGTTTTCATGCACAGCCAAAAGAAAAACTGATGTCGATGAGTTTTGCATGTGTAAGTTCTACTAATAAGATAATCTACCCAGTGCAACTCTTTCTCCTTTGTTCTGATTTTCTATTATCTTATCCTGTCAAGAACCTGTGTTTTGAGACTCCCATTATAAACTGTTCGGCGTCTCACTCACACTAACAGGATGTACCTTACTGGTGATGGAGCTAATGTAGGCACCAAATTAGGGTCCAAATATTTTTTATTTTTTCATTTAATTTTTCTTTTTCTTTTTCACATTTTGGTTATAAACTTATGTCTAGGCTTGGTTTATTTAAGTTTCTTTATTTCTAGTGCATCTGGTTATGGTGGTGAGTTTTCCTAATGAGAAATTTTTTGCCTACGTGAGGACTCAACCCGAGACTTCGCTTAAGCTGAACCAAAAGTCGCTTACCATTTAGACCAACCTAATTTTTGTTCTTAATTTCTTTGAGTCTAAAAGGATATGAAATCTAAAACTCATAAAAAATCAGAAAAACATGGTTTGGTCTACCTTAAACCAAAGGTTGTCAAACCCAGCGATTGGGTTTTTAGTACTCCATTATCTTTTATTTGGTATAATATTTTCATCTTGTCATAAGACATCCAATTCAACTCAAACGTCCAAATGAGAAGGACGAGTTAAAGGCGTTGTTTTTTTTTTAGAATTGGATGCAAATTTTAATTACGAAATCAAAGCAAAGCATCGGCTATAAACCAGTATAAGTGATGAACCGGTAAAACTTTAGTCCAGATCAACTGGTAAAGCTTCATTCCAAGTCATAACTCGCATATGAGTTCTAGCTAATTTGCTAACAGCATCAGCTACTAATATCTCCAATACTTTGTTTTGTTGTCTTTTTGAAAAAATTTAGAATTCTTCATAACCAACAAGTCAGAGAACACACAAAGAATGAAAAACACACGCCTTTTTCCTTTATTGAATCCAGATAACAAGCAAATTGCACAACCATCAATTCAAGACTTACTTGATTGCATCTTTGGTTAGCTCAACATTTAGCTTTCTTACGCTTTCCTAAGAATGATCAGCATAACTCAACCAATTAAAATAAGCATTACACTAAACAAACACATTCAAATTGTAGATGGGTTATCCTTTATCATATCTCCATTTTATATTCATGCAAAAATGGTGCCGAACCTTTTTGAACAAAACATCAGCAGCTTGTCACACTGCTAACACTTCCCTTTGACCAAGCTTCCTATTGAATTTAATAGGTTCTTGCGTTTGATTCACTGGATGGGAGTGGACTGGATTAGACGGGACTGGACAACTATACTGCCCAAGGTAGCATTTGGTATAGTGTACGTCGAATTAGACTCTTGTCAAGTTTTAACTTGTCAATTTCGAGTCGATTTACACACGAGGGCCATGGCGTGTCCCGAATTTTGGTGATTTTTGAAAAGGGTATGCTGTGTCCGACTTTTATTTTGTTAAAATTTAGTCGGTATTTTTTCTAGGGGCATGTCATACCCCAAGTCTTTATTGATTTTTGAATCAAAAGTAGAAGTGCACACCAAGGGTAGAGCATGCATGTGTCATGGAATTGATTTTTGATTATGGGCATGAAATGCCCAGAGGTGATTTTTGCATGATTAGAGCCGATGTGTAATGGCATGCATGCCCCAAATCATTTGTAGAAAGATATTGCTTTGGGCATTCTCAGTGAGTTGTAAGGCTCAGTTTTTTGAATTTGAATTTAAGAAGGGGCCGAGGGTGCCCATGCCATGAAATTTGATTAACGGTTGTGGGCGTGAAAGGCTCGAGATGATTTCTAGAAAAACCGGGGGTACGCTACCCCCATTTGTTGATTTGACTATCCTAAGGGGCACGTTACCCCGTTTTGATTGATTGATTTCCCCAGGGGCATGGTAGGCCCGTCTCTTTGACTATGACCAAAAAAAGGGTTGGATCACCCTCGTATTTGATCGACCATGGCTGGGACGCCAAGATGATTCTAAAATAGGGGCATGCTAGCCCCCATCTTTGAAACCACGATTAGATGATGCTGGGGGCATGATGGCCCGCTTCGAGAAAATCGAACCAGGGGCATGATGTGCCCGCATTTAGGCAAGGGGCACGGTATGCCCCGTTTCTTTCATACCTGCTATGAAGTATAGGAGCATGGGATGCTCAAGACATAGTCAACCCAGCCGCAAAGCGGTATCTTTTTCCAAAACCTGTTAAATAATGATAATGGAATGAGATGCCCGGAGATTAGATGACCAGGCCGTGAAATTGCATTCCTTACCTTCCCCGGTGGAAGTTAATGGCAAAACCCATGAAAAGCCGAGGACCCATTCCTCACAATCCTGAGTTGAGATGACCCCCATAAGTCGAGCATCCAATCCTCGCAAACCATAAGCCGAGGACCCAATCCTCGCAAACCCAAGGCCGAGGATCCAGTCCTCGCAAACCCATAAGCCGAGGACCCAGTCCTCACAAACCATAAGTCGAGGACCATGACCATCGAGAGTTGGTTGACCAATGGGTAGAATAGTTGGATATGAATCCATGGCTGACAAGTATCGGGTTAGTTGACCAACGGGTATAATAGTTGGATATAAACCCAATGCCAACGGGTATAATAGTTGGTGTACCGATGTAATTTGAGAGAGTGGTCATTGTTTTTGTATGTTACTGAATATTGAAAGAACTACCTGGTTTTGATGTTTAAAATCATTTATTTGGAAAGGTTTGCTTATCGGATATATATCGTGTACAGTTATTTATGATAAAACTGTGCTTGTTCGAGTAGATTGTGTAAGGTAAAACTTACTAAGTAAGTGGTAGCTTACCCCCATTCCCCCACAAGTGAAATTTTAGGTGTTGCGGATTATTAGAATTTTATATGGTGACTCTGAAGACATTTTAAGATTTATGCTTGGACTAAAAGTATTTTATTTGGCTTAATATTTACTCCATTTGAGGATTTTCTTAATATTTCTAAAAAATTTATTTACTTAATTATTTTATTTTTTTTATTAACAATGGTTTAATGGGTACATATATGCCTTGTTTTGGGGCGTGATTAGTAAATGCGATTTCCAGGGGCGATGTAATGAATGGACTTCCTCAATCCAACCCAAAAGGGATTGGTCCGTGGATGTAGGAGGCAAGTGGGAATAACGACTTTGCGAGTCCTATATCTTTTTCCCGAAATCTCATTTGAGTCCTAAAAAAAAAACGCCTATTTCGAGTCCTATAACGTTTGAACCGAACACCAAATGAGTCCCCGTTCATATTTCTGTCAAATTTTGGCTGACTCTGCCGTTATCTGATTACGTGGAAAATAAGATAAATAAAAAAATTAACAAAAAAGTAAATAAATAACAATTATGTGGAAAAAATAACAATTACGTGAGCATGGCTTTTTTTTAATTAAAAGAAAAGGAAGAAAAAAAAAGACATACCTCAAGATCTCTACGCCAAGCCTGATAGCCCATGGTTGGCGTGGAACAATCCATCATCTGAATCCACGCAGAACCTCCATCTTTCTCTTCAACAAGCTTCCACAAATACTCTAAATCATCCTCCATCACCAGCATCGATTTATCCTTTTGGGCACGTAGAGGACTGCCCAGTTGAAGCCAATAGAAAAGAATCAGACCCAAACCAAAGAAATTCTAAATTCTGTGGCCAACCAACAAGAACCCCAACAATCACCGCAACCCAGTGAGGAACCATGAATATCACAAGTTCAACCAACACATCCCCAGTCCTGGGTCTCCGCAGAATCTCCCATAAAGCCGATACCAAAGTCATTTCCCTCCGCCCTCTAACGCGGCATCGCCGCCATGGCCCTCGGCGCCGGCCCTGCCCACACCGTCCACTTCTCCGTCTACGAGACCTGCAAGCACTACCTCTCCCCCGACAACCCCAACAGCACCCTCGCCCATGCCGTGTCCGGCATCTGCGCCACCGTCGCAACAGATCTGCGAGCAAGACCCCCACACAAACCCGAGCTATTGAGTTCTGCCCAAATACACACACAACAACCCCAGCACCAAGTCCGGCCACCGTAAAAACAACCGAAAGTCGACCCACTCGACGAAGGAGGCGGCGTCATTGCCTCGTCGGGTCCCGCTCCTCAGGCGAGTGTCCGACTCCTCACATCCCTCGTTCCTCCATACAGCGACAGGAGCAGGTGTGTGAAGAAGAAGGTGAAGTGGTGGCGGCGCTTAATCTTACAAGGCGGTGGTGACTTGCTCCAATGGCGGCGGCGACTTGCTCCAACGGCGGCGACAAAGCAAGGGAGGAGGAGATACAAAGAGATATCGCGGCTGTGCGTGTTTGTGGAGAAGAGTAGAACTGAGAAAGAAAAAAAAAAAAGAGAAAAAGAAAGAGGGTGGGCGACGTGAGGAAGAGGGTAGGCGTGAGGGAGGGGATGAATGTGTGGGTATGTTTTATTTTATTACATTGGTTGAATCCTAATTATGATAATAATTTTTATTAATTGTCACTAATGATCATTTATTAATGGTTAATTTTAAATTTTCAAATTTATATTTTTGTTAATTTTTTTATTTATCTTATTTTCCACGTAATTGTTATTTTTTACTAATTATTTTCCACGTAATCAGATAACGGCCAAGTCAGCAAAAATTTGACGGAAATATGGACGGGGACTCGTTTGGTGTTCTTTTCAAACGTTATAGGACTCGAAATAGACGTTTTTCTTTTTTAGGACTCAAATGAGATTTCGGGAAAAGATATAGGACTCGCGAAGTCGTTATTCCGAGGCAAGTGATGTAAAGGGCATGCAAGCCATACTTCTTAGGGCTCATGTGCAATGAAGGATGGCATGGTTAAGGGTTTATACTTAGTATTGCATTATGGACATGATGATTCTGGTACCTCAACATGTCTACCTACTATATTGGCTGGAAACCGAAAAATATTAGTACAAACCCTCCATGCGACCTTTGGGAGAACGTTGGGATAATAGTTGCAAAAGTCTTAAAACTTTAGGCCAGTTCTTGTTTGAGTCCTAAACTTAGTTAGTTGGCCAAATAAGTCCTAAACTTTTAATTATTAACTCTATTGAGTCCTAAAACTTTAATCTAGATCTTGTTTGAGTCTTAAAATTCGTTACTTGGCCAATCAAGTCCTAAATCTTTAATGGTTAAGTCTATTTGAGTCCTAAGTTAAATTTCCGTTAGCTAGAACCGTCAACTTGGAAAAAAACATTGACATACATCATGAAAACCATCCCATGTTACTAACAAAATCATAAGAGAGAAATTCTATAGTATTTGGTCAAACATTTTGAGTACTGAATTCAGTTTTAGGTTAACCCGTAAACCCATAAGAAAACTATAATTAAATTTATATTATATTATTTTTCCACGATAGTCTTAAAATAAGTTTAATTTATAAAAAAAGTAAGGTGAACACTTCAATGCTGCCCCTTGTTGGGTATGCACCATTACATACCCTACGTGTCGCTTTATGATAGGGACATATGGCAATATTTTTTCACCCTGTAAAATAAAAAAATTATTTCTAATAAATATCTATTTCTTTTTATGAAGTCCCCAAATTCTTTTAAATTATAAAATATACCCACCCCCTAGCTGTTTAACGGAACGGAAAACTTCCCTGTTAAATATTTAGAACAAAATCACGATTCACTCGGTTTCAAATTTTCGTACCCAATTTTCCAATTGGAAAGCCCTAATTCCTCAATCCCCTTTCTCGCTCCTCTCCTCTCCTCTCCTCCCCGTCGATCACTGCCTCCCACCTGCGACGGCTTACCCTTACCTTGCAACAGCGGTTCCTTCCCCAACCTGGTAAGAGCTTGTTGATTATATAGTCGCTATTGCTGGAACTTACTTCTCGGCATACTTGTGTTCAAGTACTTAGGTGTGTTACTGTTGATGTCTTTGTAGATTTAACACAACGGGTAGTCTTGGGTTTCGATGGGTTTTACACGGAGAGTGGCTTTTGGGGTTTGTCTTTTGATTTCCAAGTTGCTTGCAATTATTATACCTCAATTATTATTACAATAGGATTCCGCTTAGTATCTTGTATCTTGTGATATGGTGAATATATAGTAATAGTATAGAATAGCTATAGTATTACTATATATGCAGAACTATTACTAATGATTCATTACAAGCATAGCTTGTTCTGTTGTTCTGCTTTTTATCTTGAGTCTAGTGCCTTATACATAACCATCATTGCCGGTCTCATGAGAGGTGGGAAAAGTTGCAAACTGAGATGGAAGAATTACTTGAGACCCAACATCAAATGTGGTGGAATGTCTCACGAGGAAGATCTTATTATCAGAATGCATAAGGTTCTTGGCAACCGGTCAGTATATGTTTTCTTCCATTTGATTGCTTAATTCATCTCCAAAATGTCAATTGCAAGGTGTAAAGATACAGTTCAAACACTGGCCTCACTTTCTGTTTACATTCCTACATGTAGATAGTCACTTATAGCTGGTTGACTACCTGGTCGAACCGACAATGAGGTTAAGAACTACTGGAATACCCATTTGAACAAGAGATGCTCCAAGGGCAAAAGAAAAACCATCGATTCCAACAAGAACCAAAACGACGTCCATGATGGAAATCCCCAGAAGACGGCTGACAAGGCACCCGGCCTAGAAAGCAATTCACTCCCTATTAGCAGCGCCAGTCCAGTGACCACAAATACTGAAGAGTTGAATGGGAAGAAACAAGACAAAGAAGAGTGTACCGTTGCTGGGTCTTGGTTACCGAATGCTCAAAGCATGAATTTTTACGTTGAATCTCCAGCAGTGCAAGTTAATAATTCCAGGGTCATCTTGATGATGAGCCCTTCACCCCCTACTTGGACTCCATTGTTTTGTTGACTAAATGCGATGTTCTTGTGAGGAGATAAGATTCAAAGGTCCTCGTGCATTTAGTAGGTGCCATTGTTCCTGATTTTGACATTTTTAATGGCCCTACATGCTCACTACAAATAATGAGAGCACTTCTATTTTTCAGTTTAGTGAGTTTTTTAATGGGTCAGGGAACTGGCACGGCACCTGGGCTTCTCTACTATCTCTTTCCAGAAATGAATATGTTCAATGGTGATATCTAGTACTTGCCAAAGATTCTGCCTCTCGTAACTACCTCAAAGACCCGGGAGGAACTTTAAAATGCTCGAAGATTAACGTTTAATAACTTTAACCATCAGCTATGCACGGTCAACTTCTCGTTACAAAAGTATCGGAAACTACACAATTGAGGGAGACAGTCCAAAATAGAAAAATTTGACAAGGAGGCGGGGAAAAAGAATTGTGTGCTACTTATCATAACAACTTCCCAAGTCTCAATTAAAGCAAGTTCACCAATCTGAATGCCGGAGATGGCAACACCACGGGGACGGCAGGGGAAGGGAATTCTAAAAGAACCTGAAGCAAGACATGTAAAGGTGACGGCATAAACCCTGTACGTCTCCATATATTAAGATGTGCCAGTACTGCACTCATCCCAAAGAAGAAAGGAGGATGAGGTCCGAGTTAGGAGATGTTAAGCGAACAATATTATCAGATCAAAGTGACATGTTTTATACTTTGTATCAGAATGGAAACAGAATAATATCTATGAATCAATAACTTCAAATATTACTAAGAAAGCTATTGTGTGAGTTTGTCATATGGATACGCTAAACACAATGATTAATAAGGAATTGAATTTACAGTACTTCATCCTCCTGAACAGTTCTCATTCTCAACAGGCAATGAAGGAGGAGTTCCAGGAGGAATGGACGCTGCACCATGCTCACCGGCACAGATACACAAAGCCTCTGCATCCCTGATAATTGGATCGAGGTCAATGTGGGCACTGAGTTCATTAATGAATTTCAAGAGCGTGTCAAAGTCCATATTCTCGCCTATTATCTTGTGGCGATACTGCTTCAATATTGCAACACAGACATAGAGGTGCATATGTTCTGACAAATAATGCGTCCATAAAACCTCTCATAGACGCATAGTTTTGTCATAATCAAATTCCCTGAAACAAGTGCAGCAACATTTCAACATCGGAAGAGTAATTAAGTTGAAAACACAGGAGCAACAGAAACGTAATGCGATGGATGATCAAAAAATGGTGTTTGCTATAATGAGGAAATATACGCAGGAGCCTACAAATAACAGGAATGAAACATATACCACAGATATGTGCTAATATGAAGTTAAAGATTATTCTCGACATGTACCAGAAAAGAGAAAATGGAAATAAGTATTCCAGCTCCACTTCCTAATCCTACTACCACCAGGAATAAGAAATAGAACAAAACAAACAATATTTGAGATGCAAGTTTTTCATCTATGTAGTTCTGCACCATGGGAAAAGTTATCTTCTTTTTGAATCTAGTCTGTAAAGAGGCCCAAGATTAACTTGGACTGATGTTGTTTCTTGACCATTTGCTGGAAACTACAAGAACCGTCGGAGCGTCAAAAACTAGGGGGTCATACCATTCACCACTAACTTTCAGGTCATCCAACTCTATCTGGTTAAATGTCAACAAAAAGTACACATCTTGTCAAATGACAAAAAAGAAC
>JAKUCV010005483.1:69454-84321 GCA_028386065.3 Turnera subulata | reverse complement strand
CAATTTCGGGATAAGCTGGAGGCATATCACGAGATGGCTGCGACGAGGGCGTCGCAGAATTGAGTGGGGGAGAATGTCACGCACTAGGAATTCCAAGGCACACAGGATTCCTAGTTTGAGTAGGTGTGCGTGTGGGCTGGCCCATTCTGACTTGGACTAGGGTTGGCCGCCTTAAGTTTGAGTTGGCGTGGACAAGTAAAGAGAAACCTAGCCTAGGAAGGAGTCCTCTTACTTGTAGGGAAAGTTAGCTGAAGCCTTGCGGTACCTATTATAAATAGGATGCTTGAGGGGGAGTTGTTGGGCATGTGTTGTTATTGATGTTTATTAATAATAATACTGAGTCTTCTCCCATATTCTTATGTTGCCGATTTCTCTATCTCTTTTATTCGTGTGATTGTTGTTAGGTTGACAAGCCTTTGGCTTGACCGCACGGGCTGTTGCTGCGCATCTTCTCTGTGCCCGTGACAAAGAGCCCGTCTTTATTTACTGGGCCTGCATTATCTAATTTGCTTGGATTCTTATTTAATTTGGGAAGCATGGTAGGGGAAAGAAAGTGAAAGAATTGAAAGGGAAGGGAATATAATTTATGGGTGTGATAACTTATAGAGGAGAAATACTCCAATTTTCTAAATCTTTTGAAAATTGATTTTTTTGTGTTCAAAGTGTATAATTTTCTAATTATAGAATAAAAAATTATTCCTTTTAGTTTTCTAATTTATGACTGAGTTGTAGAAAAAAAATAAAAGATGTTTACTAGAAGTCTATGTTTGTTTTCCAATTGGAAAGCACGTGTTTCCACCAATTTTTTGTATAACAAATATACCCACAATAACAATTTAATAAAACTGTAATAACTCCACCTGAAACTTAATTTATATTTTTATCCATCTTGCTTTTTTCTCTATTTGTATACTGTTTCCTTAATATTTCCACATTGTTATCTTCTATGTTCTCCTCCCTCTTTTTTTCTTAATCCCTTCATTAGTCCACTTTCCTTTTTCCTCTTTTTCTTTTCTTCATTTTCTTCCTTTTTTCATATTTTTATTTATTTTTTTAACCATTTTTATTTTTTATCTACTTTAAAACAATTATATTTTTTTCAAAATGAACATGTTTTTATTCTACTTCTAATTTTCTAATAGAAAATAAAAATTGGAAAAGGAATAGAAAAATAGAGTTAGAGAATAGAAAAATATTTTTCACATTTGAACACACCTTATATAATTCCCTTCTTTTTTTTGGAAGGAGAGTAGAAAAAAGGGAGATAATGCTATATTCTCTTGTTTGGAATAAGAAATAAAATGAAAGGAAAGAAACAATATAAAATTATAAAAACATCCTTATATTTCATATTTATACTTTTTTTTATCTTAGTTATCATAACTATGGCTTTGATATGATAACAGTAATCATCAGTCTAAGAATAATAATTCCAAGTTGATTTACATGAATAAATATAACTCTAGTTTTTATTTATTTTCTAAAAGATCCTTATGATCCCATTTTCTTTTTGCCGACATGCATTGTTGAAATTGAGTGAAACTTGAATCTCCATATAGTATAATCACATTAGATAGATTTCAAGAAAATATTTTTTATGAACATCAGGTGAAGCGCCCCGACCTGTATTTACCATATATAGTAAATACGTGCCGAAACTATTCTTATTGATAGAACAGACAGTACATCTCGCAAATACAATACAACAACAAACTGTATATTACAACTGTCACCCATACCCGGGGACCATTATTCAAGCCCCACAATCTAACTCAACAGCAGCAGCAAAAAACATATGATACAGCAACAGAGGCAATTAAGAAAAACAACAACACAACAGCAAATATAATGCAGCAGCGGAAGACTTATATGCACATGCAGCGGAGATATGGATCCGGAGTCAGGTGGAGAAGAAAGCAGCAGCCGTCGAACGTCGTACCTGAACTACGAACAAACTCGACCTACGGGATGAAACTCCGCAGGCGAGGGGTGAGTCTGAAGTGCTCACCGGTACATTTAAGCACAATCATGGATAAACAAAGATATGCAGGCAACCATAATACTTTCGAAGAAAATACTAGCAAAAAACAAATCAGAGATTCAACCAGATCATGACTGAGCCAAGGCCAAAAGAATATCTATTATTAATACCAATTTTATCTTTCAGGGCCCTGTCACTGGACAAGCTAGGATCGTAGCTGGTTATCAACTAATTCCGGATGCCAGGCCAAAACATAACCCGGGATCAACATCCCAATAACATAACCAAACCAGGATCAACATCCCAATATCCAAACCAAATCGGGATCAACATCCCTAAATCAAAAAACCGACCATGGCCACCACAGAACTAGCCTCTAACTATCTAGTCGTACCACTACTTTCCACGTGACAATTAAATCATCATGACAATTCCCATTTCCAATTCCAGTACTCTTTCCTCAACTATCCAACTTTTATTATCTCAAGTTATTCAACAGACAAAACCATCAACAATTTCATAACACCAATTATTCACAATTAACAGTTCAACATCAATAACAACACAATATTCACAGAACCAATAACACAGTCCAACAACAGCAACAACAATAACCATAGCAGTCAAATAACCAACAATGACCATCTCAACAGTCCAATCAAACAACAAAACACACAAAGTATTACAGGCACATATCAAGGGTTATCCATCCTCACCTTAGCCGTTATCAATTTTGGAATTGCCCAACAGATTCCAAGTCCGGTTCCTCAAGTAACTGCTCGTTATCAATTCCTATATCAAACAATAATATGCACACATAAGATGATATACAGATGCCATGCTAATGCTGTATGCCGTAAAATTAAAATACTCAACCAACTCGGTACTGCCTCGGGTTATTTCCATTATCATCATCATTCACCATTTACTACCCATGTGTCAAAATATACTTATACTTATTCCCGGTTATTATTCCGGTACATACTTTGATAATACCCTTTCTATATTTACTTTCTTAAAATAATTATTATTATTTTTTTCCATATTATATACCATATATTTTTCCAAATATTATTTCCAGAAAATATAAACCTTGTTATTATTTTTTTTCCATTTTATTCCCCCTTTTCCAAAATTATATTTTCTCTTTTCTCTTTTTTTTTTTAAAAAAACGGACTGGGCCAAACTATACAGCCTAGATCCAAACCCCATGAGCCCAACTGGTTCAGCCCATGCCCAGGCCAAACCTAGCCCACAAACACAGCCCGCGACCCAGACCAATCGGGTCAGACCCGCCACAACACACCCGGGTCAACAACAACCACGGGTCTACTCACCTTTGATGAGCTGTAGCGACAGCACCGGCACGGACAAAGGCGAGGCGGCGACGAGCAGGACGTGGCGTAAGCAAGGCGATGCGAAAGAGAAGGAGGCGGTGTCGGCGTCGGCGTCGGCAGACACGGGACGGAGGAGGCGGGTTCGATGGTCTGCACATCGGGTTCGTCTTCACTGAACGACGACGGCGGCGGAGCGAGCGAGGAAGGAGAAGAGATGGGTGGCAACTGGTGGTTTTTGGTGGTCGTGGTGGTTGGTGGCAGTGGGTGGTTCGGCCGGTGGGGTTCACGGGTAGAGAAGAGGAAGAAGAGATGAAGATGGGTGTTGGGGGTTGTTGTCCAAACGACACAGTTTTGGGCTGGAGGTGTGTATTTTTTTTTTTCTAATGGTTTTGGTTTTGAGGTTGTACGGGTTTTCTAGGCAGTGAGTTTGCAGAGTTTTGCAGTGGGGGGTGAGGGAAGGTGAAGGCTGGTATGGTGTGTGTGCACTGGAAAGGCAGGAGATCACAAGTAATAAACGTGCATGGTACTGGTAAGGCACGGGTAAGGCAATGGTTACATAGGAAAAAGGCAGCTCACAGGCGACACAGGAGAAGGCGGCGGCAGCCCACAGTTATGCACCACTGTGCAACATGTGAGGCGGGTACTGTCCGGACCAGAAAATAACCAATATACCCCCTTAACTTTATTTCTGGTTCGTTATCTCGAGGGTACACCTGACTTTTCTGAAGATTCCTGGACCCGAAAAATTTCAACTTTGGTCCGTAAAATCCGCAGAGAATCCCGAACGCGGGACAAGGCTCGGTTTCGGAATCCGATGCCCGATTTACCATGAATTAATTACCCAAGATTAAAATCAATGGTAAATCACTGTATAGAAAAACTTTACGGTACTGGTAAAAACGCAAAAATTACCCGGGCTGTTACATCAGGTTCTAATACCGAATTGAAGAAGAACATAATTACCATATAAAATATTAGTATAAAAGGAAAAAAAAACACAAAACTCACTACCAATTGATTTGACATAAAATGTTGGAATAAAATTTGCTGATATGAGACATGAATGAGAAAATAAATATATAAAACTCACCACAACTACAATACCTCGTTGGAATGCATTTCTTTATCAGTGTCAACCCATTGTCCTTAATAAGGTGGATATTATTTCAGAACGTCTGGTGAAGAATAAAGTATATAGTGAAGAATAAAGAAAAAATAAGAAGAATAAGTTGAGGCTTCTTTTTTTTTTCTTCAATATCTATAGTGATGTTTTTGGAAGCTATGTGCCTATAGGGATGAAACAAAAAAAAAATAAGTGAATCGCATAGAAAAACATAAGAGATAAAGAAAATGTAACAGCCGGGTAATTTTTGCGTTTTTACCAGTACCGTAAAGTTTTTCTATATAGTGATTTACCATTGATTTTAATATTGGGTAATTAATTCATGGTAAATCGGGCATCGGATTCTGAAACTGAGCCCTGTCCCGCGTTCGGGATTTTTCTGCGGATTTTACGGACCAAAGTTGGAATTTTTTGGGTCCAGGAATCTTCAGAAAAGTCAGGTGTACCCTCGAGATAACTGACCAGAAATAAAGTTAAGGGGGGTATATTGGTTATTTTCTGGTCCGGACAGTACCCGCCTCACATGCTGCACAGTGGCGCATAACTGTGGGCTGCCGCCGCCTTCTCCTGTGTCGCCTGTGAGCTGCCTTTTTCCTATGTAACCATTGCCTTACCCGTGCCTTACCAGTACCATGCACGTTTATTACTTGTGATCTCCTGCCTTTCCAGTGCACACACACCATACCAGCCTTCACCTTCCCTCACCCCCCACTGCAAAACTCTGCAAACTCACTGCCTAGAAAACCCGTACAACCTCAAAACCAAAACCATTAGAAAAAAAAAAATACACACCTCCAGCCCAAAACTGTGTCGTTTGGACAACAACCCCCAACACCCATCTTCATCTCTTCTTCCTCTTCTCTACCCGTGAACCCCACCGGCCGAACCACCCACTGCCACCAACCACCACGACCACCAAAAACCACCAGTTGCCACCCATCTCTTCTCCTTCCTCGCTCGCTCCGCCGCCGTCGTCGTTCAGTGAAGACGAACCCGATGTGCAGACCATCGAACCCGCCTCCTCCGTCCCGTGTCTGCCGACGCCGACGCCGACGCCGCCTCCTTCTCTTTCGCATCGCCTTGCTTACGCCACGTCCTGCTCGTCGCCGCCTCGCCTTTGTCCGTGCCGGTGCTGTCGCTACAGCTCATCAAAGGTGAGTAGACCCGTGGTTGTTGTTGACCCGGGTGTGTTGTGGCGGGTCTGACTCGATTGGTCCGGGTCGCGAGCTGTGTTTGTGGGCTAGGTTTGGCCTAGGCATGGGCTGAACCAGTTGGGCTCATGGGGTTTGGATCTGGGCTGTATAGTTTGGCCCAGTCCGGTTTTTTAAAAAAAAGAGAAAATATAATTCTAGAAAAGGGGAATAAAATGGAAAAAAAATAATAACAAGGTTTATATTTTCTAGAAATAATATTTGGAAAAATATATGGTATATAATATGGAAAAAAATAATAATTATTATTTTGAGAAAGTAAATATGGAAAGGGTATTATCAAAGTATGTACCAGAATAATAACCGGGAATAAGTATAAGTATATTTTGACACATGGGTAGTAAATGGTGAATGATGATGATAACGGAAATAACCCGAGGCAGTACCGAGTTGGTTCAATATTTTAAATTTACGGCATACAGTATTAGCATGGCATCTGCATATCATCTTATGTGTGCATACGATTGTTTGATATAGGAATTGATAACGAGCAGTTACGTGAGGAACCGGAATTGGAATCTGTTGGGCAATTCCAAAAATTGATAATCGGCTAAGGTGATGATGGATAACCCTTGATATGTGCCTGTAATACTTTGTGTGTTTTGTTGTTTGGTTGGACTGTTGAGATGGTCATTGTTGGTTATTTGACTGCTATGGTTATTGTTGTTGTTGTTGTTGGACTGTGTTATTGGTTCTGTGAATATTGTGTTGTTATTGATGTTGAACTGTTAATTGTGAATAATTGGTGTTATGAAATTGTTGATGGTTTGGTCTGTTGAATAACTTGAGATAATAAAAGTTGGATAATGGAGGAAAGAGTACTGGAATTGGAAATGGGAATTGTCATGATGATTTAATTATCACGTGGAAAATAGTGGTACGACTAGATGGTTAGAGGCTAGTTCTGTGGTGGCCATGGTCAGTTTCTTGATTTGGGGATGTTGATCCCGGTTTGGTTTGGATATTGGGATGTTGATCCCGGATTGGTTATGTTATTGGGATGTTGATCCTGGGTTATGTTTTGGACTGGCATCCGGAATTAGTTGATAACCAGGTATGACCCTAGCTTGTCCAGTGACAAGACCCCGAAAGATAAAATTATTATTAATAATAGATATTCTTTTAGCCTTGGCTCAATCATGATCTGGCTGAATCTCTGATTTGTCTTTTGCTAGTATTTTCTTCAAAAGTATTATGGTTGCCTGCATATCTCTATTTATCCATGATTGTGCTTAAATGTACCGGTGAGCACTTCGGACTCACCCCTCGCCTGCGGGATTTCATCCCGTAGGTTGAGTTTGTTCGTAGTTCAGGTACGACGTTCGACGGCTGCTGCTTTCTTCTCCACCTGACTCCGGATCCATATCTCCGCTGCATGTGCATATAAGTCTTCCGCTGCTGCATTATATTTGCTGTTGTGTTTCTGTTTTTCTTAATTGCCTCTGTTGCTGTATCATATGTTTTTTGCTGTTGCTGTTGAGTTAGAGTGTGAGGCTTGAATAATGGTCCCCGGGTATGGGTGACAGTTGTAATATACAGTTTGCTGTTGTATTGTATTTGCGAGATGTACTGTCTGTTCTATCAATAAGAATAGTTTCTGCACGTGTTTACTGTATATGGTAAATACGGGTCGGGGCGCTTCAGAAAAAGAGCACGAAGAAATAAAAATAATTATTTGTGCGGCGCATTATTCTCTCTAACCTCGTTTCAATTCCAAATGAAAAAAACTTTTCAAGGTGAAAAAATTTTCTCCTCTCAGTTCATTCCTCCAATAATACTAAATCATTCCTCCTTCATTCTCCCCATTTCTTTATTTCTTCTCCCATCCCGCCCTCCCCACCATCAAGTCCAATCTATGCTCAATTCATATTTTTTATTTATCTTTTTTTGTCTTCGTAGTTCCTATTTGATTTGGTGAATTTATAACTTGTATATTTAGCATATTTAAACCCATTTTTACTTTCTTTTTAAGAAATATTTTATCTGATAATTCTCTATTTTTTCCCATTATTTTTTTAAAAAATTAATGCATAGTCGTTATTTATTTATGTTAATTTATTTTTTTGTAATAGCTTTACTAGTTAATTTTGCAATGAGTCAACACCATCTGATTTGACATTAATTTTCTAGTGATTGACATAGTGTGCTTTAATGTCTAAAAAATCAATAATTATATGTGCAAACATTAATTATATGACTTCATGGGCGTCGAAAAAGTTCTATAAATTATTAAAAATTAAATAGTTATCATAACATGCTTCAAACTTTAGTGGAATAGCAATAATTGTGGAAAAAAATAGAAAGTGATAATTGGCAAGTCCAATTTACTAAAAATTTTTGTTGAACACATCAACTATTGGTATTATGTTTGGAATATAAGGGAAACCAAATTAAAATTAATTTTATAATAACTATGTTAAGGTATAAATTTATTATTTTTATCCTTTTTGGGTGGGGTTGGTCATTTTACAAATAAAAAATTCAACATTCAATGATATAATAAAAAATAAATAAAAAAACTACAATTTTAAGTTCATAGGCTATTTGAATTTACAAAAAAGTTGAATATATATATAAGAGTTCAAATTTGAGATTTTATAATATGTAATTCATAGGTCAAGGTGTACCTGCTGTTTACACAGGTCAAGGTACACCTCAGGTATTGTTTACATAGGTTTTCGAGAACCTCCAAAAGTTCTAACTAAAAGGACATATAATTTTATACCTCTACATTATGCTAATGCTCCATAGCCATACTTCGAATAATTTTTTCCCTTTTTGAAGCTCTTATAGGATTGACAAGATGAAATTATTGGATTATGGCATCAAATTGATTATTATGAGTATTTTTTTTTGTATGTAGTGAAATATATCTTCATTAAATAGAAAAAGAAGCCTTTTTGAAACGCCCCGACCCGTATATACCGTACACAGTAAACAGGTGCCGGAACTGTGACGACCCAACCAAACCAAGTCCAGCATACAGTGTATACAATAGAAACTCGGGCTCAGCAGCCCAAAATAAAAAAAACATCAATAACATCATAACCGGCCCAATGGCCCAACAATAGCAAAAATAATGCACAGCGGAAGACTTAATAACTCACAAAGACACTGTATGCGATACTGATGCAAACTATGGATCCGAGTCCTGTCCAAGGGATAACGCCGCAGCCTGTCTGGAATGCATCAGACCTGTACCACAAATAACTCATCCTACGGGATGAAAGCCCGCAGGTGAGGGGTGAGTCCGAAGTGCTCACCGACGAAGGATAGACAATCAATATGCAGCACTATAAATTACTCAAGTCAAACACAGGCTAAACAGCCAAACGCACCAAAACAAAGACTCGACCCAAAACCGGTCCAAGACCAAAAAGACTAAATCAAAAATCCAATTTTCCAATTTTATCTTTCCGGGTCCCGTCACGGGTCAGACCTGGTTCTCAACATATTTCGGGTGCCAGACCAAATCCAAGAGAACTCAGGGATCGACATCCCAAAAATAAGAACCCAGGGATAGACATCCCAAATATAATCACGGGATTGACATCCCAAGCAAAGACATGCTTATCACAAGTAACCCAGGTCATGGCCACCACAAAACAGTCTTAAACCATCGAGTCGTACCACTACCTATCACGTGACAATTATATCATCATTATCCAAATCCAAATCTCAGGGATCAACATCCCTAGCCAAAATACCGGGATAGACATCCCATCCAAAACCGAGGATCGACATCCTTATCACCAATTATTATTTAATCCATTTTATTTAATGCCAAAAAGACACAAGGATAAACATCCAAAAACTCGACGTACGGAGATAAACATCCCAAAACCAATCAAGATACTGGGATAAACATCCCGACAACAATCACAACAAATGCAACACTCAACAGTGCAACAACCACCAAACACAACAACCGAGTAATATAGGCACATATTGAAGGAAATCCATCCTCACCTTGGCCGATTACTCAACTCCGGAGACAATGACCGGTCCCAAGCTGGTTCCTCGAGAAACTGCCCGATATCATAACCTACACAACAAAACAACATGCTCACATAAATGCACATAATCGGTATGCTATGATGCCAATACTGCGAAATAAACCCATCCCGGTTCATATCCTTTATTATCATCTTTTACCGAAAATATTATACCGTACGTATATCCGAATATAATTTCGGTACCATACTTTAATTAAAACTCTTTTCAAAATATTTTCATAAATTAATTATACTTTTCCCAAAATAATTTTCATAAGAACTACTTACCATAATATAATTAATTTTTTGCAAATAATTATGCATGTATTTATCCGTAGTATGTCAAAGGTATTTACCGTACATTAATTTCAAAAGATATATTTCATTTCATAATTACTTTAATTTCTCAAAAATAATAATACGCCAAAATATTTTTAATTATGTACTATGTATATACTTTCAGGAATTATTCTCCATGGATAATAGAATTATTATGTATATATATACATATATATTTGGAAACATATCCATAATTTATGTGTCAAATTAATTTCCACATAACAATATATATATATATATATATATATATATTTTAAATGTTATAAATCATATCACAATTTCTTAAAAATATTATTTCAGAATAATTATTTATTCCCAGAAAAATATATATCCCATAATATATATTTTTTTCTAGATTATAAAATGCAATGATAATTATATACATATTATTTAAATTTCGAGTTGGGCCAGGTATAATGTTAAGCTCAACAGAAATCCAACCCACTAAATACCCAAGCCCAAACCAACATCAGGCCCAGCATGCCAAACCCAACCTCAAGTGAACAGTCCAGGTCTTGAGCCCAGGCCAGGGGCCCGTCAGGTCAACCCGGCCCGATCATAACCCGACTGCTGAAACGGGGCAGGGCTGTCTTCAACCCCTCGCTTACCTCGGCAGCTGCAGGCGACGCGGCAGCGCGTCGGGGAGGGGGGGATCGGAGGCACTACGAAGCGGAACGACGGCAGGAAAGGGCGGCGGCGAAGAGGGCGTCGTGAGGAAGGCCTCCGTCGTGGTTGTGTGAGCCTCCTCTTGGCGGCGGCGACGCGAGAGAGAAGAAGGAGAAGATGGCGGCTAGCCTCGACCGGTCGACAATGGTGGCGCGAGATGCTGGTGACTACGGCGGGTGACACACGGTGACGACGAGAAAAGGGACGGGCGACGCGCGGCTGTGGTGGTTGGCGCAGGCGGTCGGTGGGGGTTGGCTGTCGAGTCGCGTGAGGTGGAGGTCGTTGGAGAAGAAGATGGTGGTGGCGGCGGTGGCTTCTGTGGTTGTTGGTGAGGCTCGACCGGTGTGGAGGTGGTGGGTGGCAGCGGGTTCACGGCCACGGTGGCGGTGGAGAAAAGGAAGAAAAAGAAGAGAGGAGGGGGTGTGTGTGGGTGTGTGTTGTTGTCTCGTGGGGCGGCGGTTGGTGGCTCGGTGGATGGTGGCCGGTCGGTGGCGTGTTATGTGTTTATTGCTGTGTTTTTTTTTTTTTTTTGCAGGGGAAAAGCAGGGAGATGGCTTCATTAAGCAAGGAAAAAGAACGAGGTGCACGGGCATCACAGGCAAAGCTCACAAGCACACAGTAAAACATATGATGAGCTGCACAGGGAAGTGGCGGCTGCGTGACTCAGTCAGGCAGTCATCTCCCGACCGGACCAGAAAATAACTGATACCCCCTTAGTTATTTTCCGGTGTGATTTTTTGAAGATTCTGGGACCCGAAAAATACCAACTTAGGCCCGAAAAATCCACGGAAAAATCTCGAGCGCGGGAAAACCCTCGGTTTCGAAAAACGATGCCCGATTTACCTTGAATTAATTACCCAAGACTAAATTCAAAGGTAAATCACTGTAGAAAGACTTTTATACCGGGCTGTTACACTTTTTAAGTAGTAAGCCAATGTATTATTATATTTTTCATGACACAGTAGTTATTTAGTATCCTTAATTTTTTTAAAAGGAATATTTATTATCCTTAACCAAGGCTATTAAAATCACGGTTTAAAATGTACGTTTCATGATCTTGTTCCTCTAAGTGTCACATCATTTGTGGAAACTATTTTTTAATAGGTTCGCATATAGGCGTGAGTTTAATCGTTGAAATTGCTTAAAACGTACATTTTTAGCGATTTCAAACAAGTTTATCCAAGTGTATTTTAAAACCTAAAAATATAAAAATTAAACATCACACAATATCACATGGAAGATATTGAGGCTTCTACTGCTTTGTTTCCAATCCAAAATCTTATTCTGTCGGCAACAAAATAGCTTAAGGCAGTTTAGTAAGAAACTAAATGAACAAACAGATTTGGTTTTTACCGAGACCAAATCTGCCAGAACGTAAATATGAGTAAATATGGAATAAACAAAGCAATAACACAATTAACACAGTGATTTATAGTGGTTCCCCACTCAGGAGTACATCCACTACTCAAGGTCCCCCCTTGAGATTTTGAAACTTCACTATTATAGTTTCTTCGCGGGTGAAACCAAACCGTTATAACCACAAGCTTTTGCGGATATGATGAATATGTAAACCAAATGTTATGATACATGTTACCTCCCTTTATTAATAGTTGATCACCCATCTACCACTTATAGAGTGTCCTCATGGAAGTTTTACTCTCATAGTACGAAGAGAATTTTTACCATCATATACCATATACTCATGTGGTGATTACTCATCATGTTCTTGAGTGTGCTCTTCGTTCAGCTTTTGGCTCTTAACAAATTGGAATAAGAATTTTGAGTTGACTCCAGCTACATGGGTTGAATAATCATTTGCCAGCACTGACTTTTTCTTATAATCCTGCAATATTCAATCATCTTTGGTACCCATACCATCCTGGGTCCATGGGGTTAGTTTTGGGCACAATTCGGTACCAAATGTATCATAACAATGCAAGCAAAATGTCATATTCAAATTTTCCACAATGATTAGCATCAGATGTCGAATATACATGATAATCCAGATTTAACAAGGTGTGTTAAGTAAATATTTTCAATAGTGGGGTTGATACCAACATTACCTATACCGAGAATCCTTCATTTTGAAGTATCACCAAAAGTAACTTTACCTCGCCTTTTTGTATTAAGGGATGAAAAACTCTAATGGGTCATCTGTCATGAGCATCCACTGTCTAGTACCTGTTCATCTCTGGTTTTCTGAAAAAAAAAAATCATACTTTTGGTAGCCAAGCTAAATTGGGTCCTTCCAGGTTAGTTTTGGTTCCTTTCGGAACCCAAATGTACTTTACATTGCAAGTTTTCTTCCTAAACATACAAGACCTTATGCTATGACCTTTTGTATCACAATAATGACAGATAATATATGACGCACCATGTTTTTGAGAATGAGTAAATGTGTTTGATTTATATCTAGGTGGTGTATATGATGCACTTGAACCTGCCTTAACAAATTGTGTAAACAGATTTGGCTTGCTAAAAGCCATATGTGTTGCCCCAATACCTTCCTTCAACACAGAATGCCTTTGCTTTCCCAATAGCACATTTAATCCATCTCTACCTCTTGTGAATTTATCGAGAGAGCACTTTACATCTTCAATCTCTCTTTTCAACAATTCATTTTCTTTAACTAATTTTTCACACATGGAGACAAGAGATGCAATTTTTTTTTTCAAGATCGTCATATGCATCCTTAATATCCTTTTTATCAGAATTTAAGGTTTCACATTCATTAGTACTCAAAGCATAATTATTCTCAAGTTTACTATATGCAACTTTATGAGCATCTTATTCTGATTCTAGAGTTTGAATGCGCTTCACATACGATTTGTTCTTTTTAAGAACTTTCTTATAATTATCATACAAATCATTAAAGGAATCAGAAAGATCTTCAAAAGTAAAATCAAAAGAATCACATATCTCATTTTCCTCATTTGCCATAAGACATAGATTTGTTGCTTTATTTGAATCTGAGTCACTGGATGAGTCCAAATCGTTCCAAGCAGCCATAACCTTCTTCTCCTTGCTCCGAGAAGGATCATATTGAGTTATCTTTTGGTGTGGGCATTCTGACTTTATATGGTCAGGACGGTTACAGCCAAAACATACTAGAGAATCGCTCTTTGGTTCTTCAATCTTTACTCCTCTTCTCTTTTGTTGTTTCTACCTTCTCATAAACGTTGCAATTCTTCTTGATAATACTTCAAGTTCTGAATCGCTTATATCATCATCACTAGACTCAATCACCTTCAAATCCAAATCTTTCTTCTTGACTTCCTTAACTTCAAATTTGGCTCCATGGACAATCAGCTTCCTTATTAGCTCATCATAAGTAAGGACATTGAGATTTTGAGCATCTTCATTTGCCGTCTCACTTCTTAGGAAGAGACCTAAGGATCTTTGTCACCTTTTCTTTGTTAGTGTTAGTCTTGCCAAGGCATGTGAGACCACCATTATAGAGGAATGTGAATCGGGTATCCATATCTTGGATGGTTTCGCCTCGTTCTATTTGAAAGAGTTCATACTCTCTCATTAGTCGATTTAGTTTCGACTCCTACACTTGACTCATGTCTTCATGAGTTGTACACAGAAGACTCCAGATTTCGTGTGCAGTATTGCATGATCTAACTCGTTGGAGCTCGCTTTGGCTGATGCCACAAAAATGGGCGTTTTTGGCTTGAGCATCAAGCCTAGCTTTCTTTATCTCGTCTTCACTCCAAAACTGCATATCTTTAGCAGGTCTATTGTAGGGACTCTGAACAATCTACCACATCTCTAAGTCCTTGCCTTCCATGAAAATCTTCATTCGATAGCTCCAGTAATCAAAGTCGTTGTTAGTAATATGCCCAAAAGCCAATCCATGGATGATTGTAGTCATGTATATACATTAAGGTTATTCCAATAAATATGATTATGAGATAATCGCTTGCACATATTTATAACCCTAGAATATTTTATATTCTTAAATGTCCCTAGTCGATTATTATTATGGATGGGTTGTAATAATAAATTAAGATTAGCGTATGTTGAGAATTATATGAGATATGAATTCTACATACGGGTACAAGTTAGAGAACTTGTGGACTGGACCGACCCACATAAGAACCCTACATGGAACGTTATATGATTGTCATTAGTGGTTCTTATATGTATTGTCCTTAGACCTGAGATCATCAAGGTTCCCAACATATGAGTCGTATACTTTGATATTATTCC
>JAKUCV010005483.1:0-60135 GCA_028386065.3 Turnera subulata | reverse complement strand
GATAAAATGTATGTGTGATTAGGTTGACCATTTCTATATATAAACTAACGTTGATACATATATGATATGTATGTGAAAGAAAGTGGTTAATGAGATTAACACACAAAAGAATACACACTTCATTCTTGAGAAAGAAACACATCAAACACTAGTCTCTAGCTCTCGGAAATTCTGCAGCTAGCACTGCGGTTCGGGAGTGCTCGGGTTAGTAATCGTGTGACGGTTGCTAGCGGTCATCGACGGTTCGTGTGGATACCGTAGAGGAGTCGGATTTCTGTCCGGTTCTTGCTGATTCGGATCATCAGTTGAGTGAAAGATCTCAACCTAACCAGGTACAAATTTTTGTTATTCGGCTTACCCCGTTTCACATGGATCCTCCATTAGTTCCGGGTTTTCCGCTGCGCATATTGTCTCTTTTTGCATACCCGGTTACTTACAGTCGTGCCCATCAAAATATGGTACTTTGTTGATGTTTGTCCCCTCAAAGGCCATGATCTTTATCTCTTGGAGGTTAATCCAATCAATGAGAACGCAGCTCCCCTACCAATTGTTGGCCCAGAATTAGCTAAGAGAGGCCAGTGGGGGGGGGGGGGGGGGGGGGGGGGGGAGGGAGGGGGGTGAATTAGCTTTTTGAGCTTCTTTTATAAAATCTTTCCTGAAACCAAATCTGTTAGTAAGAAACCAAATGAACAAACAGATTTGGTTTCTGCTGAAACCAAATCTGCCAAAATGTAAATTTGAGTAAATATGGAATAAACAAAGCAATAACATAATTAACACAGTGATTTATAGTGGTTCCCCACTCAGGAGTACATCCACTACTCAAGGTCCCCCCTTGAGATTTTGAAACTTCACTATTATAGTTTCTTCACAGGTGAAACCAAACCGTTACAACCACAAGCTTTTGCGGGCTCAGCTTGCAAATCGTTTCCAAAGCTAATCCTAGCTTTTCTTAGAATCTCACAGAAGGTTGTTTGGAGTATTACAGATTGATAACAAGTTTTCAGCTCACGAAGAAAGCTTAGACAGTAACTCTCAATCAAAAGGGTTAAACTCGGTGCTTGCTTTCTTCCCTTCTTCTTCAGTTTGGATGCTTCTTTAAATAGATAACTCCCAGGTGTCTTGAGCAGCTTCCAACGACTAGTAGCAACGTTCAGAAAATCCACAAGAATTATGTCTTCAAGATCTTGTGCCGAATATGGTAATTGTATTTGCAGATTTGTTTTCTTTGAAACCAGAAGCTTCAATATAGATTTCCATAAGTTAATGGCTTCCCAAATCGTGAATGACTCTTTCCATAATCTGTGATCTGATACTTGACTTCCCAAATCAAGAATGATTCTTTCCATAGTCTGCGATCTGATCTTCTTAATGAAATATCTTTAATAAATATGAATCTCCCTGGAAAGGTAAGTGTTAAATGATGATTTTCTTCTCTTCACCCAACGGCTATAATCTTGCTTAGAAAGACAAGTCTTCAAAAGCTGATTTTCTTCCAGCCCAACGGTCATAGGCTTGCTTAGAAAGGTAAGTACAAAACTGATCTTCTAAGCTTTCCATCTTGCAAGGTTTATTGTGGAAAGTTTCTTGATTTAGCTTTATGCATTAATATATCCACCATGTATTTAGAAAATCCTCTTTAATGGTCAAGAATCTTCACATGCTGGGTCTGGAATAGATTGGAGGCTCCCAAGTCGGATATGTGCATTCAGGTACAAGATTTGGTTCCAGTCGAGTCAGATGTCTTCTTCCGAATTTGGTTCCAACTCAAGCCAAATCTTCATAAGTCTTTTCCAACATAGGCCAAATCTTCGTGATTTTTTTCTGGCTAAGAACAAACCGTCAGTGCACATATGAAATCATAGCATAAATGGAAACATGTTTGGAAGCATCAAAACAATTCTTATTGGATCAAAAACATAGAGGTCAACATTCTCTCCCTTTTTGATGATGACAAACATGCATGCTTATGAGAGAAACAATAATCAGAATGAATAACAAGAACTCCCCATATCTGAAATACTTTTATAATAAGTTCCCCCTATTTAAAAGTCGTTTGTAATAAAACATATATCTTCTCCCCTATATTATGTAACTCATATCTTCTCCCCCTTTAACATCATCAAAACAACATAAAATAGTTTAACTTGTAAAAATTTTGACTTTAAAGTTTAAAGCCAAATCTGTCCCAAAGAGAATCAGAGGTTAGATAATAGAGCATAAGCATCAGCATATACATATAGGCACATCAAAGTATAGAAAATTTTAACTATAAAGCACATGTCAACCTAAGCTCCCCCTCGTCAAAACAAGTTCGGAATCATATCGCCTTTTCAAGTGCAAATTATAGATTTGCCATGTAATTCCATAAGGGTGGCCGAAGATAAGATACTCATATATGCTCCCCCTCCGGATAATGCTTCTTGCATAAAAGATATCACAAAAGACGTGTGTAATGCATAAAAATGTTATTCTCCCTCTTTTGGCTTCATGAAAAACCAAATGTTACAGAAAAGGGATGCAAGACCAGATTTTAATAAGGCATCTTAATACCGCAATAAATAATTTAAAGAATATTAAGTTTAAGTAGGAATCAACATAGAATATGACAACATCAACCAAATATTCAACAGAAGATGCAATTAATAAGAATAGATAGATAAGAAATATGAAATGAACAATATTATCTAATGCAATGCATAAATCTTAATAAGCAAGAGGGTAAGAGGATAGAACCCGGTATGATCAGTATGAAGTGGGACTGAATTGAAGAGCAGCAAGAATGAAAATCCAATAATGCTCTCATGATACTTCTTATCTTTGGCTCAATTCTCCCATATATGCATATTTGTTCCCCATGCTTTCAAGAAATTTAGCTTGAGCTTTGATCTTCATCTTCTTTTAGTCATATACCTTTCAATATCATCGCACATCTAACTGTCCTCCATATTTGGCCCTAGTTTCTTTTTTTGTATTCTTTTGGCTTCAAATAGAGCAAAAACTACTTCTTCTATCTAGACTGAATTTTCAGAAATTGAATCAAGCTTTCTTTGAACATGGATCCATGATTGGCATCACTTGAATCTCCTAGGATAATTTCTTTCTTCTTTTTCCTTCAAATTGTGAGAACTTAAATACTTGGCCATCATATATGGTTCCTATAGAGCCAAATCACTTTCTCAACCATACTAGCCACTTTGCAAGATCTGACTAACTCCATATGGCACTGTCATAGCTCACATAAATAGTGATAATATGTAGTGTAGCAATTAAACTATTAAGAGAGTATGATGAATATGTAAACCAAATGTTAAGATACATATTACCTCCCTTTATTATTAGTTGATCACCCATCTACCACTTATAGAGTGTCCTCATGTAAGTTTTACTCTCATAGTACGAAGAGAATTTTTACCATCATATACCATATACTTATATGGTGATTACTCATCATGTTCTTGAGTGTGCTCTTCATTCACCTTTTAGCTCTTAGCAAACTGGAATAAGAATTTTGAGTTGACTCCAGCCATATGGGTTGAATAATCATTTGCCAGCACTAACTTTTTCTTATATTCCTGCAATATTCAATCATCTTTGGTACCCATACCATCCTGGGTCTATGGGGTTAGTTTTTGGCACAATTCGGTACCAAATGTATCATAACAATGCAAGCAAAATGTCACATTCAAATTTTTCCACAATGATTAGCATCAGATATCGAATATACATGATAATCCAGATTTAAAAAGGTGTGTCAAGTAAATATTTTCAATAGTGGGGTTGATACCAACATTACGTATACCGAGAATCCTTCATTTTGAAGTATCACCAAAAGTAACTTTACCTCGGCTTTTTGTAGTAAGGGATGAAAAAATTTAATGGGTCATTTGTCATGAGCATCCACTGTCTAGTACTTGTTCATCCCTGGTTTTTTGAAAAAAAAAAATCATACTTTTGGTACCCAAGCTAAATTGGGTCCTTCCAAGTTAGTTTTGGTTCCTTTCGGAACCCAAATGTACTTTACATTGCAAGTTTTTTTCCTAAACATACAAGACCTTATGCTATGACCTTTTGTACCACAATAATGACAAATAATATGTGATGCACATGTTTGTGAGAATGAGTAAATTTTTTTGATTTATATCTAAGAGGTGTATGTGATGCACTTGAACCTGCCTTAACAAATTGTAAACAGATTTGGCTTGTTAAAAACCATATGTGTTGCCCCAATACCTTCCCTCATCACAGAATGCCTTTGCTTTCCCAATAGGACATTTAATCCATCTCTACCTATTGTGAATTTATCGAGAGAGCACTTTACATCTTCAATCTCTCTTTTTAACAATTCATTTTCTTTAACTAATTTTTCACATATGGAGACATGAGATGTAATTTTTTTTTAAGATCGTCATATGCATCCTTAATATCCTTTTTATCAGATTTTAAGGTTTCACATTCATTAGTACTCAAAGCATAATTATTCTCAAGTTTACTATATGCAACTTTATGAGCATCTTGTTCTGATTCTAGAGTTTGAATGTGCTTCACATACGATTTGTTCTTTTTAAGAACTTTCTTATAATTATCATACAAATCATTAAAGGCATAAGAAAGATCTTCAAAAGTAAAATCAAAAGAATCACATACCTCATTTTCCTCATTTGCCATAAGACATAGATTTGTTGCTTCATCTGAATCTAAGTCACTGGATGAGTCCAAATCGTCCCAAGCAGCCATAACCTCCTTCTCCTTGCTTCAAGAAGGATCATATCGAGTTATCTTTTGGTGTGGGCATTCTGAATTTATATGGCCAGGACGGTTACAGCCAAAATATACTAGAGAATTGCTCTTTGGTTCTTCAATCTTTACTTCTTTTCTCTTTTGTTGTTTCTTCCTTCTCATAAACATTGCAATTCTTTTTGATAATACTTCAAGTTCTGAATCGCTTATATCATCATCACTAGACTCAATCACCTTCAAAGCCAAATCTTTCTTCTTGACTTCTTTAACTTCAAATTTGGCTCCATGGACAATCAGCTTCCCTATTAGCTCATCATAAGTAAGGACATTGAGATTTTGAGCTTCTTCAATTGCCGTCCCACTCCTTAGGAAGAGACCTAAGGATCTTTGTCACCTTTTCTTTGTGAGTGTTAGTCTTGCCAAGGCATGTGAGACCATTACAGAGGATTGTGAATCGGGTGTTTATATCTTGGATGGTTTTGCCTTGTTCTATTTGAAAGAGTTCATACTCTCTCATTAGTCGATTTAGTTTCGACTCCTTCACTTGACTCATGCCTTTATGAGTTGTACATAAAAGACTCCAGATTTCGTGTGCAATATTGCATGATCTAATTCGTTGGAACTCGCTTTGGCTGATGCCACAAAAAAGGGCGTTTTTGGCTTGAGCATCAAGCCTAGCTTTCTTCATCTCGTCTTCACTCCAAAACTGCATATCTTTAGCAGGTCTGTTGTAGGGACTCTGACCAATCTGCCACATCTCTAAGTCTTTGCCTTCCATGAAAATCTTCATTCGATAGCTCCAGTAATCAAAGTCTTTCCCATCAAAATATGGTGCTTTGTTGATGTTTGTCCCCTCAAAGACCATGATTTTTATCTCTTGGAGGTTAATCCAATCAATGAGAATGCAGCTCCACTAACAATTGTTGGCCCAGAATTAGCTAAGAGGGGAGTGAATTAGCTTTTTGAGCTTCTTTTATGAAACCTTTTCTGAAACCAAATCTGTTAGTAAGAAACCAAATGAACAAGCAGATTTGGTTTTTACCGAAACCATATTTGCCAGAACGTAAATATGAGTAAATATGGAATAAACAAAGCAATAACATAATTAACACAGTGATTTATAGTAGTTCTCCAATCAGGAGTACATCCACTACTCAAGGTCCCCCCTTGAGATTTTGAAACTTCACTATTATAGTTTCTTCACGGGTGAAACCAAACCGTTACAACCACAAGCTTTTGCGGGCTCAACTTGCAAACCGTTTCGAAAGCTAATCCTAGCTTTTCTCAGAATCTCACAGAAGGTTGTTTGGAGTATTACAGATTGATAACAAGTTTTCAGCTCACAAAGAAAGCTTAGATAGTAACTCTCAATCAAAAGGGTTAAACTCGGTGCTTGCTTTCTTCCCTTCTTCTTCAGCTTGGATGCTCCTTTAAATAGATAACTCCAAGGTGTCTTAAGCAGCTTCCAACGACTAGTAGCAATGTTCAGAAAATCCACAAGAATTATGTCTTCAAGATCTTGTGCCGAATATGGTAATTGTATTTGCCGATTTGGTTTCTTTGAAACCAGAAGCTTCAATATAGATTTCCATAAGTTAATGGCTTCCCAAATAGTGAATGACTCTTTCTATAATGATCTGATACTTGACTTCCCAAATCAAGAATGATTCTTTCCATAGTCTGCGATCTAATCCTCTTAATGAAATATCTTCAATAAATATGAATCTCCCTAGAAAGGTAAGTGTTAAATGATGATTTTCTTCTCTTCACCCAATGGCTATAATCTTGCTTAGAAAGACAAGTCTTCAAAAGCTAATTTTCTTCCAGCCAACGATCATAGGCTTACTTAGAAAGGTAAGTACAAAATTGATTTTCTAATCTTTCCATCTTGCAAGGTTGATTGTGGAAAGTTTCTTGATTTAGCTTTATGCATTAATATATCCATCATGTATTTAGAAAATCCTCTTTAATGGTCAAGAATCTTCACATGCTGAATAGATTGGAGGCTCCCAAGTCGGATGGATCTGAGCATTCAGGTACAAGATTTGGTTCTAGTCGAGCCAAATGTCTTTTTCCGAATTTGGTTCCAACTCAAGGCAATTTTTAATAAGTCTTTTCCAGTATAGGCCAAATCTTCATGATTCTTTTCTTGTTAAGAATAAACCGTTAGTGCACATATGAAATCATAGCATAAATAAAAACATATTTGGAAGCATCAAAACAATTCTTATTGGATCAAAAACATATAGGTCAACAACACATATGCTATTCATATGGACTATAACATTTTTATAACACTTTAACCAAAAATACATGGATTGTAACACTATTATGATGAGTTTGCTATTAATGGAATATAACCGTCATGATATGATAAGGATAAGGTACGATATTTATCTTATCCATAGTCCGATTACTGTGTGCTAACAATACGCAAATAAAAATAAGTAAGTAAAGGAGCTGCAATATGCTAGGCTTACCTTTATTACTACATATTGTATTGCTTATGTATGATTACGATTTACTAGCACACATTCCATGGAGATGCAATTTAATTGTGCCATTTGTTGATTTGATGTTAATTTTTATTAAGGTACATAGTTAAAATTAATCTCACTTTTAGAAGTCTATGTATAGGTATATCTTAAATTTAAATGATAATCTTAATATTTTTATATTGAATTCCATTACTGAATCATTTATACATCTAATTAATAAAAATAATTAAACTTGACAGACTCTGTCGACTTTACATACGTTTCCACATTACGTTTGTGGCACAATCTTTTGGAGTCAAGGTAAAAACTCGATTTTAACAGCCTTGTTCTTAACTTACATATTGAATAAAATGTAAGTTTTATAAATTAGTTAACTTACATATTGAATAGAATGTAAATTTTATAAATTAGTTTTATTCACATATATATATATATATATATCTTTTTTTTTATGTTAGAAGAGTATCCCAGTCGACTACCGGACTAATCTCTAATTTATATATATATATATATATTAAATCAAAAGCTAGCATATCATATCATATATATATATGTTTGATTTTGGAGCATTTTGCTAGCATATCAAATTTTATGAGAAACTTCTAAATGATTACACATGGCTCATCAAAATTATGCCATGTGTCATGATTTATTATAACAAACCAATAAAATTTTTGGACTTAGTATATTGTATATATTTATTTATTCTTCATTTGGGGTAGTAAATGACCTAACTCTTTATTTACCTTACAATTCCCTAATTAAAATAAGCTACATAATATTTTGTGAGATGCGTTCATATTCAAAATCAATAAATGTTTTGGACTTAATATATTGTATATATTCATTTATTGTTCTTTTAGAATAATAAATAGCTTGACTATATATTTACTTTACACTTCCCCAAATATATTGAATTATATAATATTATGAGAGATGAATTCTTAATCAGGAAATCTTATGGTCATAATTATAGTGCAATATATTATTAAACATCGAAACTACAGAGTTTTCAAATTTTAATAATGCAGCACCTTTAAAACTTCCGGTGAAATAAAAGAAAAACGGTCTATTCACCTACCATATTGTAATAATCCACATCCACGTAACTTATTGAAGGAAAAAAGGTCCATTCATCCTCGAATTTGTGAAGATATATAGCGTGGTGCGATCCTACATTATTTGCGCATACATAGTTGTTTTAATTGAAAATAATCTTTAACATTTGAGAAACTGTGATTTTGTATCAACCAAATTCAGAAAGCATAGTGGCTAACTCAAAACAGGATCACTCTTAATGGCCCTGTATATTAGTTTATCAAGTAGGAAAAGACTTGGGACATATATCAATTTAAAAATTACCACTAAAAAGGACATGGAGATCATAATATATAGTACTCTGGATTGAGAATGAAATCAGTGTTTTTAGGCCTTGGAGTCGAGAGCCATGATGGTACTTAAGTTCATTGGGCTCATGTACTTGGTTGTTCCCGTCATGATCTGCTGCACTAGGAGCCGGGCGGCCCTTTGGGTTGGATGGAAAGGATCCCAGAACACATAGAGGTCCCTGTTGGGGCACAGGTTCGATGCTACGGTACAAAGGCCCAGCCCATTATAAGGCCCTTGTCCACAGCAAGCAACCTTTGACGTAACAAAACCTGCATTACCCCAGATGGAAAAAGAACATCAGCCTTGGTATATATTGACAGAGAACAGGAAAAAAAAAGCAAAGGCAAGAAGAATTCTTTCACTACAACGAACCAAATTGTTGGGGGTTGTTGATAAAGTCAGCGTTCATGGAGAATGCATTTCCATAAATGAAGACATCGGAGCCTAATTGGCTGTTGAGGCCTTGAAGCATTTGGGAGAGCTGAGGGTTGAAAATCTCTGCTGCTCTCTGTGGCTCTGGTGCACATTCTCCATTTCTGCTCCCAGACGAAGCTAGCTGAGATGGAACACAACCTAATGGTCCAGTTCCTGTCACCAGGACCCTTCTAGCGCCCAAGTCATATAGACTCTGCATAAAAAAAAAATGCCAGTAATTAATTATTAAACCCATGAAGCCAAACCATCAAGAAACGAGCAAGAGTGGGAGCAATTCAAAGTAACTGGAGATTAATTACCATGAGAATTTTCTTATATTCTGATACAAGATAAGCTGAGAAAGCCGGGAGGGAGAATTGTCGCCTTCTAATTGAGAGGGGTGAGGCGAAGTAGTTGTTAACAAAGTCATTACCGCCGAGAGTGATAAGGACTAGTGCATTGTTCACGAGTTGCTGTGTCTGTTCTGGTCCGATGATTACACTTACACGTAACTGGTACTGTTGGAATAGTTGATATTGCCTGAATATTCTTATAATGTTGGCCTGCAAAAATTCCAAGTATCAGGTCACGCCTTATATATATTACATACAAATGTTCCGCCTCAATAGGTAATATTAGGTAATGTAAAAAAACTATAAAATAATTTTCTGTTTTAAATTTTCAGTTGGATGGAGCAATCGGGTATACAAAATCCAGATATATATTTGCATCATTAGACTTTGTTGTTGAACAAGAATTCAACTAATTGAGTTTATTAATTGGACTCACGAACTGGATTCCTGTGTCGTTCAGGATTCCAATGCCAGCCGAAGCAAAGTTGGCACCATCAAGAAGTCTTTCTCCAGTGAGCTCTGGGTTCAAGTATGGCAATATGTTTCCTAAGCCCGCTGCCTGAGCTGAAAATTTTAAACATTTCATGAGTTAACTGCAGTATATATATACACATATTTACAGAGACAATGCATTGCAAGGTAATTCCAGTATACATGGAAAAACTCACCAATAAGGTCAGGGAAGTTGAATCCATTAGAGAAGCGACCTGTTGGCCGGTGGGTCGGGTAGTCAATGCCATAAGGTGGGGAATCAGCACGAGCAGTGGTGACTAAGTAGTTGTTGTTGCCGCTGTCAACCAGCGAGTCACCAAACACAAAGAAAGCACGAGCTGCCACTGCTTGAGGAACAAATATGGCCGTGGTTACGAGAGCAATTGAAATGGCCGTGACGAGAATAATCCAATTAGGACTTGACATGGAAGCAAATTAACGTGAGGAACTACGTAATTAGTGTGAGACCTGTCTTTGCGTCTATGAACTTCCAATGTGAGGCAGAGAGTATGAATGAATGATTTACTATAAATAAAGGGAAAAATGGGGGGGTGTGGTGGTGGTGGGGTAGTTTCAGCTGGGGTACTTTCTTACAATTCACTTTTTGATGGCTACTTTTAGTTGTTGACAGAGACACTCTGAGAAATAGGGCTATTTTGCTACTTGCATGATGGGGTTGAGGAGACCAAATGACTGGTATTCAATTAAGAAGGGTGTTTAGTACGCTGCAATTGCAGGCTACTTCATGGTATACTATATAATGTTTAGCACTTTCCTGCCAAAAAAATTTGGGGAGAAGTACGTAGGCAAGCTCAAGGTACTCTTGTTGGAGAAGTGACCATGCAAAATTACCAAATTTGATCCGTATTTTTCTTTCCAGCTGCCAGAGTAATGACGGGGAGTTTCTTCCGCAGAAAAATTAAGAGAAAAACACATACGAGGATTACTCTCCTAACCAATAAAGCTGATTAAGGCTTCCCCTTTTATTAATTTGAATGCATTAATTTCCATGCTTAGTCATTTAAAGTTCACATGCAAGCCATGGGACTATCAACTTCCGACATCCAAATCCGCCGCGTAGTCGGCAACTAACCCCTGTCTGTCCATGAGAGGGACCAAATGCTTTTTCTTCGAGTTCCATGTTGACATTAGCTGGCCATGATTAAGTTGGATGAGATGTTGTGTCTTAAATTTAAATGATAAGCTAAATTTGACCCAGATTTAAGTCGTCGCCTTCCCTATGATCCCGTAGATTATGAAAGATGGCAAAACAGGAAATAATCAGAGTAGAGAGAACCGCTGGAAATCATCCCATAGCTTAAACTTTTTGTTGAAATGGACAATCGATTACGATGAAATTATCTGAGTCGAGGCTTCAAGTCCCAGATTGGCGCATAACAAATGTAAATCATGCGATTAGATCTTTGGCTATACTTATATTTGCTAAGCTATTCTGGACACAAAATTATTCATGCCTATTAAAGTAGTCACTAGTAAACATTACAGATTCTAAAAAGAAGACGTGCCTCAAGAGAGAAAAGCTTGCAAAAATTTGTGCTTCGTTTATACTGGTGGATGTTGAAGGTGGGAATCCAGCCCCTCTTGCTTTTGTAAGAGTACCAATGCACTACAAGCTGATCATTGGTAAAATTTCTGCTCCCATGCACATGATTATATATATCTTACTAGAGCATACATATATATGCAAGTTGTTTCTGTACACAATTTAAACATGAAGACAAGCTCATGAGCTAGGTCCTAAACTATGTAACAGATGGCAAGAAGACAGTTGAATTTGCATGACGGTATGATGGTGCATTTCTGCGAAAGAATCCTGAACTCTCATGACATGCATCAGTATCAGTATTGTGTCGAGGAGAAAAAAGTGCAATTGTTGTTTTGTTTTCTTCCAGATTAATTAACAGATATACTTAGACAAGTTCAAATTACTGAACTTGAATTATTAGTAGTAGTACTGGTTTCTTTTGGTCAGATACTCTTACAGTAGTGTATCTTTGTTCAACAGAGAAAGTGAGCAACTAGCCATCCAAGAAAGGCCAAAAAGTGTATATCACAATTGGAGGTTGAGTACTATCCCTTTTTGACTTCCAATAACATTGCGGGTATACTATAAATGCCAGCCGATCTTGTAAACTTATGAATTGTTTGTGACCACAACCGAATATATATTCACAATCACAACCAGAAAGCTTCACCTTTTCAGCTTGGAATTCATTTATTAGGATGACAAAGAAGTCCTAAACGCAGTTAAGATAGCATGTGAACTGCATAAATGGGGAGGGCCACGCGTAGTTGAAAATCATTTTGTGTCTTCTCTTCCTATAATTCCTGTGTGGGTATCGCGTTTTTTTTGTCTAATGAAAAGTAGGGACCTCTACAAAAACACTTCAAATTGAGCTCTAAGCAATCTTCTTCCTCTTAATGTGTACACATATGGTCATCTACGCCTAATAGTAATGGATGCCAACTAATTGTACAGAGCTGCCCGGGGCTTGAGTTCCGTCGGATCCTTGTCCTCCCATATGCCATGCAAAAGAAACATAAAACTTGCCCTTTCAAGCAAGTGGCCAAAATTACAAATATATATGTGCCTTCCAGGCGACTATTAGTAGCTCAGTACTCCACTGATTGGAGTTTAACGTCCCACTGGTATTGCATTCTGGAAACATCATGACTCCTATTACTAGCTCACGGCAGGAGTAGTTGCAATAATAAATATCGTTTTTCCCCTTTGTAATTAATGATATGATCCAAATAATTAAGCTTGCCATCTATCCTCATCACTCGGTTCTTTCATTTAATTAATTAATCACATATATGCAATCCATATCAGATATATGGAGGTTCCACTTGTATTTGTCATAAACTCGGTGGTGTAATATGAGCAAGAAAGCGCTCACCAGTTGGACAAAGTGTCCCTGTCGTGGTGGGGTTTCAAAAATCACTATCACTAGTTTTTTTTTTAGTTTTATGATTGACATGATTGATGTTCTTCATGTAGAAGGCAATATACAGTTAAGTTGAAGCATACGCCTTCCGACTAATCACATTTTTTATCGTCGCTTAGGACTTTTTTTACAGATGTATATGCCAATTAAAATATTGACACATCAGTTTTTTCTGAGCAAAAATTGAGAGAAAAATGAGAAAAGTCTCTGAAATTCAACGGTTAAAAAGTTTTTTTTTATCCCTCCACTTAATCAATTTTTCATTTGTTGTCCCTCTTCATTTATTTTCACTTATGTTGTCCTTTAACTTCAATTTTACCGGGTTATGATATCCTTGTTACACACTGCAGCCGGTAATTTGTTGGAGTATTGACACGCGTCGTGGGACTCATGATCTACTCATTTCTTTTTTTAACTTTCCTTTTTTTTTTCAAACTTTAATTTCTAAAAATTCTCAAATTATTTTTTTCCAAAAACTAAATATGAATTTTAAGATCAGATTCGTATCTCTTGTCTCACACCTACGAGAAAACCCAACAAAAGAAAAACACCATCATGGAACACCATTCCCAAACCATAGTGAAAATCACCAGCAAATCCCCATCATATCAATTCGACAATCCACCACCACTGCTCGGCAGCAACCACCAAAACCATCCACGACATTTTTGGCCAACAACAATCCCAGCACCAAACACAGTCCACTCTTGCCACCGACAACCACCACCGGCCGAACACAACTAAACACCCAAATCCATCATCGCGGCCACCCATAGCACACACGCATCCGCCATCATCCACAACATGACACGAATTCCACACCCCAACAAACAATAACCAAACCAATACAAACCTACACATAAAACAGCCAAGACCCGATTATATGAGTTCCTTATAGAAAGACGAAATAACATAAGGAAACCCGAAAGAAGGAGGAAGGGGAAGAGGTGCCGGCGAAGTCTTACCCATGGGCCGAGGATTCTAGGCGTGACGACGGTGATGGGGTAGATCTGCGATGTGGCATCAGCTATGAGGGAGGTGGGGAAAGCGAGGAACAAGAGTTTGGAGAAGTGGGGTTTGGTTGTGGTCTAGGAAGAGTCTCAGGTGGAGGAGGAGAAGAAGAGGCAGAGGACTAAGATGGCAGTAAGTAACAGATCAGGGAAACTGGTGGATTCGTGGGTATTTTGGTGGTGTGGTGGTGGAGAAGACGATGGTTGCTAGTGGTGGTGTGGATTATATTTTTAAGAAGAAAATAATTTTAAGGTTGAGATATAATTAAAAGACGTAGATTTTAAAGAAAGAATATTAATGTTAATAATGGAGTGATAATGGGGTTTCTATAAGTAAAATACTTTTTTTTTTCTTTGTACTCATCTTATCTTTAAAGGATTTTTTAAAAACAAAAAAATGTTAAGCAAATAGATCGTGCGTCTTACTGGACAAGAGTCTGCACTACACTAAATTACTACATATTTAATTAAAATAGGGTGTTTAGAAATTAAAATAGGAAGAAAGGAAAGACAAAAAAGAAAAAGATGCAGGCCCATGGGACACATGTCAGCATTACAGTTACTAACCGGTTACAAGAGGTAAAATGGACAACATGACTCGGTACATTGTGAATTGAAGGACACCATGAGTGAAAAAAAATGAAAAGGGATAACAAATGCAAAATCAATTAAGTAGAGGGACAAGAAAAACTTTTTAACCGAAATTCAACACAGCAATGTAATTGTGCGTTTTGCAAAAATGTCCTGAACGGTAAACACATGGATAAAAAAGGTGATTAGTCCATTAGCCTTCTAAATCTCTTAAAAAGCTATATCTGTTATGAATATTATGTTTGATGAAGATGAATGATGAGAAGGAGGTGAAGAAGCCGAGAGCTCGGTTGAGCTTCATTCTACCATTCTTTTCATTTCATGCACAACATATATAATAACAAAAGGGGTACTGTGCTGGGTTGGTACAATAGTTATTCACACGTTTTATAACACTCCCTCTTGAATACTATTGTACGTTGGGTAGAATACGCTTTTGAAATAACTGCCTCATTAAAAACCTTACCAAGAAAAACCCAGTGGGATAAAAACTTGGTGAAGGGAAAAAGAGTACAGTGCGTATTCTACTCCCCCTTATTTTAACTTCTTTTGACTCTTGACGTCGTTGCATGCCAATTGTCCTTGTCAGCTTCTGGTGACGTGTGTGTTGTCTGAGCACCTTTTGATTGGGCAATGTTGGCAGTATTATCTTGATACTTTGTTGTTGGAGCGTCTGTCTTGCCCTCTTGCTTTTGTAGTGCCGATGATATAACAATTTCATGTGTAAAGTCGTAGCAGATGTCCGACTGTGCTCTATGTGGATCAGATAAGAGATCTGCATCTGCAAAGACTAACTATACTCTCTTCGGGTTTACAGGATTAATATTATACCATATTTGTTATACCCCGAAGATAAGAACAAATTCATATCTTGCCAATAGACTTACCGCAATAGCTTCAGGCTTCATGTTACAAGCAACATAAATTTACTTTGATAGGGTACTTCAGGACCAGACATAGCACAGTATTTTGGAAGCTTCTTCAGGAGTTCCAAAAATATTTAGATCAATAATAGTATCTAAATTATTAGTCATCAATAATGATAATAATTAATTCACACATGAACTAATTGAGTAAAACACATGTAGATATGAATTATCAACATAAGTAATAATAAATTCATGCATGTACTTTATACTATACATACTCAAATTGGTTAAACCATGTAAAGATTAATTTAGCTTAATTTTGTATATTCCCGAGAATTAGTTGCTTCAAGCAACTTGAATCCTTCAGGGATTCTCATATATGTGTCATGACTTATGGATCCTTAAAATTAGGCTGTAACCGCATTCATTAGATGCATTTTTTTTCATATAATGCCAGACTTATCAAAAATAATTGCATCCACCACTGGGAAGTATATCTCCTTACAATTAATGCCAGGTCGTTTGGGTAAAACCTTGTACGATGAGCCGTGCTTTGTATCTCTCTATTATAATTTCCTTTTCGCACAAATCCCCATTGTCAATTGACTGGTTCCACACCATCTGGTGTACGAACTACAGGTCCAGAAAATATCTTGCTTCACAACGGACTACAGGTCCGGAAAATATCTCGCTTCACAAGCGAGTCTAACACAGCCTTAATCATGTTTCTCAATTTGGCCAATCATTCTACGCCTACATCCATCACTAGATATAGGTTCATGATCCTCATTTTATTTAGCGCTACATTATAAATAAATATTCCGTCGACAGTTATTTCACGTCGGTTCCATTTTATTTCTGACACTGTAATTGAGATCTCATCATGCTCATTTATTTCAGGTACCTGAGTTACTTCTGGAACTTTATCAATTTATGTCAGAAAACTAACCTCTTCTGGAGGAATTTTAATTCAAAACCTCTACTGGAGGCCTTATTTTCTTGCTGGGGCCATCTTATTTCTTTGCTCCTTTTTCTCTATCGAGAATTTCTTTTGGAACCGAGTATAATCTATAGATTCATTTGCATACTTATATTGTTCTTCAGGAACATCAATTTAAGCAGGAGCATTTGCAGCTGGTATATGGTCACACTTAATTTAAATGTGTTGGTAATTGCATATCAATTTTCTTGCAAATGAATCATCTTTTTTCTGAACTTCAGGTTCATACTAATGTATATGAGGATCAACAATCATATATTGATAATGCATTTCAATAATATTTTGATCCAGCTGCTTATTTCCTCCCCTTATGTTGGGTAAACTCTATCATCATATTAATAAGTAACCTACCCAACATACACAACATATATTCCCAGTCTTCTTTAAAGACCAACATAACTATGCTGTGGTGGAGCATTATATATCGTACAAAAAAAATGATCTGAAGATGGGAGTTACTGGGTTCGTGACCTACCAATTAAATGGGGGAAATCTTATGATAACTTGTTGGCTTGATGCACATAAGTACTGCTGCATGTAAAATACCATTTTCTCAAATTGTAATATTTCATCAACAATGGTCCTGCAGTCAATTGGAGATATTCACCCTGATCTGTTTGGGTTTATTCCCAATGATATATATTATCTATTGAAGAAATATATCAGTATTATCTAAACATATAGTCTTATAACATAATTAGGGATGTGTACCCGCAAGTGGCTTAATAATTAAAATAAGTGCGCACAATGCCAACTTGCACGCAATAGACCATCTAGTCGATGCATCATAAAAATTACCTAGATGGTCAACACGACGGATTTATTAGTCCGCGTACATGTCCTTGAATTATTCCCAAAATTACTGGTGATTCTAGGCCAACCTCATCTTAGGAAGGCCGAGCAATTAATTTTCACAGCAAACAAACTCATGGAAATTCATTGATTGTAAAAACTTCTGGTTTTTCAATGAATAACCAAATAAATTTCGTGCATCATTATTGATCCGGGATGGCCCAACCGATCATGCCAAACAAGATATCCAATAATCAACTTCTAGTTGATCACAGCTTCGGGCTGTGCAAACAGTGTATTTAAACACTTAAAATTGCTAGCTCCAGGCTAGTGCATTCCAGCTTCTGGCTGGATATGTTAAGTTTCAATTACTCAACTGCTAGCTTCAGGCTAGCAATATATGTGCCAATTTTAGGCTTATTTCTGCCACTCATGTCGAAAAAGATCAGAATTATTGAGCAATAATTAATGTAGTGGCAAACATTTCCAAAAGCAAATCCTCGAGGATTGGAAAGCTTTGGAATTTTCTGAAAAATAATGCAAATTACCGAGAAATCTTCTGGTTCTTTTCGGGATAGAAAGAGGGTCCATATATAAAAACTGTCACCTAGCTGTCTAAGCTCGGGCTATAAGAAGGGGGAGATATGTGATGGAAACATACAGAAAAACATTAACAAGATAAAACATGCCTTCCCCCTTTACCGTTTTCTTTGTTGAGGGTGCCAATCTAGGAAGGAGGAATAGACTAGCCTATAGCATGGTGAATGAGCAGCAGGAGGAACTGCCGAGTGAACTCGCAAGAATTCCTCGTTTAGTTTTTGTTGATGAGCTTTACTCATCTAGGTTCTTTGTGACTCCTATGGAAGAGACTTTCTTTCTAGAGGACCAAAGCAATCAAAGGGCTTCCTTTTATGGTTCGGCTAACTCTATTATGTTTTTCATATCTGATAAAATGCAGGAATTCCAACTAGAGCCTACTTGTCAAATTCTGAATCAGAGCAGCTATTATCAGGTTTCTATGATGGCTCGGAGTATCCCGAGGGTTTCTGGGTTACCACCTACATGGCCTAAGGTACGACTTCTACTATGGAATTGCAGGGGTGTAGCAAGAAGGTCCCAAGATTTTGTGCATACCTTAAGGGATCTGAAGAATCAGTACAAGCCCAACATGGTACTGATTTTTGGGACTTTGTGGCAAGCAGGAGAAAATCATGGTGTAATCCCACTCCGTTTTCCTGCAACAAATCGGTTTGAGATACGTGGAGAAAACAACATGGGTGGTATGTGGTTCTCCTGGAACGACAGCGTTAGGGTCAACATTAATGGTGAGGCTCAGAGTTTCAGGGTTAATGTTGAGCCCAACAGATAGATTACTGTTTAAACATATGTATGAGAACCATTCTTCTTTGAATGTTTTCCAGTTATGGATCCGTTTATGCAATAATAATATGCATGTTTACTTTGAGCCTTTTCCATTTATTATCTCATTTACGCCCACGGACACAAATAATTATACTGTCTTATTCGCTTCAGGGAATAGATCAGAGTCAATTCATTGGGATCCATAATAATTCATTTTATTACTGGGGGTGTCAGTACTCTTCAAGAGTATATGCTCTTCTAGAGCGTAAATATACGATCTTCTAGATCATATTAAAACATGCGTTCTTCAGGAACATATTCGGATTTATACTCTTCTGGAGCGTGTTAATCTTTTTCTCGTTTCGAGATATCATAATATGTTATATTGGCATCCACACATATAATTCTCCCCCTGTGGATGTCAATTTTTGCATTGTTTTCGAGACTAAAGCTTAAGGCATTATTCTAGAAATAATTATAAAATACTGAAAAGTAAATAAAATAAATTGTAATGCGTAATAATTTAAACTGAACATAAAATAAATTGAATATAAAATGAATTGCTCCTTCAGGGTAAGCAAGTATAATATCCACCTTCTAGTGGTCATATAATTTCCATCTTCTGGTGGTAATAGTTTTGTATTTTCGATTTTCCTTTTGAAGGATCTTCAGGATCTTTTGAACGGTAAGACATCTAGTCTTCGTTATATTTTCTTTTATTGAGTCTGCTGGACTCTTATATTTAGTCTTCCAGACTATTATCATGTAAATTCCTGTCCGCATTTGATACCCATAATAAATTTCTTCCGGAAATTTTAAGGGCCTCGGATACAAGTTTTGTAATATTAACATAATTCCAGAAATTAAATAAATAAAAGACTGAAATAAAATAAACATGGGCCTTTTACAATTAGCCCAATTAAAATTAAATGACTAAAAAATAAAAGCAATTTGCCTTGTATTAGCCCAATCAGAATTAAAGCATGAAAATAAATATAATGGGCCTTTTCATAGCCCAATAACCAAAAAACAAAAAAAATAAAGGCAATGGGCCTTTTATGAGCCCATTTGTAATAAAAAAGCAGCTTAGCCGGCCAACAAATGAAACAAGGCGGCTTTGCCAGCCAACAAAGAGATAAGGCGGCTTAGCCGACCATTATTGAATACAAAATAAAGCATAATAATAGAGGGTTTTCTTTTTTTCTTTTTATCATCTCCCCCTGTTTTCTTTTTCTTTTTTTCTTTTTTTTTTAATTCCTCTCCACTTTGTTTTTCTTTTCTCTCTTTTTCTCTTTTTTTTTCTCTTCTTTTCTTTTTTTTCTGTTTTTTTAAATTTGGGCCTTGTATAGTGCAGCCCAGGTGTAAAACCCAGGCTAAAAACTCAGGCCAGGCGCTGGCCCAAAACATGCTGACCCGCCCAGGCCCGCGTCCAAGGCCCATCTGCACCAGCCCAGGTCATAGGCCCATGTGCACCAGCCCAGGTCATGAGACCAAGGCCCCGACCTGTTTGCAGAAACCGGCAGAGGTCGTCTACAACCTTGGCGACGGTGAGACAAGGTGAGCAGCGAGTGGCAGACGGCGCTAGGCGGAGACGAGCGTGGCAGGAGAAAAGGCGGCGGTAGGAGGAGGCGCTGCTGCCGTCGGCTAGCGGGGTCGCGATGGGTACGAGAGCGGCGGGTTGAGCTCGGGCGGCTGTCTCGTCGGCTCGTCTTCACAGAGCAACGGCGGCGGCGTAGAGAAGGAAAGGGCGGGGCGGCGACGAGCGGGATGGCAACGCAGGCGTCGCGGAGGAGGCTAGCTGCAGGTGGGAGGGGGCAGACCCGACGGGGCTTTTCGGGTCGTCGGGAGTGGCCGTCGGGTTTTCCTCTCCCGGTGGCGCGTCCGGTGACGGGAGAGGACGGGGAAAGCAGTGGCAGGTCGGCGATGGCGTGGCGATGGCACTGGTGGTGGTGGTGAGACGAGAAACGGCCGGCAAACCTTATAGATGAATAGTGTCGAGTTGAGGGTGACATTGTTCTTTCAGTTTTCCTTCATTTTCTTTTGTGATTTCTGCTATGTTTTGCACTGATTTTGTTCTCGCTCGGGTAAAGAACGATTGTGCTGATAACGTATTATGAATATTATGTTTGATGAAGATGAATGATGAGAAGGAGGTGAAGAAGCCGAGAGCTCGGTTGAGCTTCATTCCACCATTCTTTTCATTTCATGCACAACATATATAATAACAAAAGGGGGTACTGTGCTGGGTTGGTACAATAGTTATTCACACGTTTTATAACAATATCATATATGTTCCCTAACCAATAGCCACAAATTTATAAAATTAAGTTCAGGTCTATCAGAAACCAGGTATAAACCTACTTAAACAGAATATACATTGCATTTGCAAATTTAACTTCATACAATTGCAAAATTCTGATGCAGTATAAATGTTGCTTTAATTGATTATAATAATGAGCAGCAGGTAGTCCCTTCATGCCATCATTTATGTCTGTATACTCTATCCTTACCTAGTTAATTTGCCAGGAACTAATTTAAAATTTCTTTTTTTTTTTAGGTTTAAATCAAACTTTCCATTGAAATGAGTTAGGAAAAACATCCTAACAACTGTTTACATTTGTATGCAAAGAAGCATATTACAATCCAAGACAAGAATTTGTGAAGACAAATAACAATCTAGCTAAGTATATGGCGTCTAGTGACAGAAATTCCCCAAAAACAACATAACTCCTGCAAATCAGACGATAGAGTTCTTGGCTTCAATTTTGAAAGACCTTGAAACCTCAATTTCATGTCAGAGCAAATTTCTGCAATGATGCTAGATGTTGATCTGTGACAATTTTTAAAATGCCGACGATTTCTTTCTCTCTAAATGTGGTAAAGACACGCTGCCCAGGCAACTCTCAGTATCAAAGCCTTCATGTTTTTCTTTTGCAAATGGCACTTAGCCCACTGAAACTCCAAGCTCCAATCACCAATCTGCCGGTTTACATGATATAAGGAAAGCAATTGAGACCATATAGCAGCAGAGTAAGGACATGCAAAGAAGAGATGATCCCGATTCTCAAGTGCAGCAGAGCAAAGAAGATAATTGACATTGGTAGTAATACCCCATTGTTGCAATCTGGAGCGAGTGCTAAGTCGATCTAGGACTACTAACCATGCAATAAAGCAGTGTTTTGGAATTTGTCCAGGGGACCAGATTAGTTTGAACCAATTAACTCTGGGATGCTTCACTCGAATGGATTCCCAAGCACTTTGGACAGTAAACCTTCCCGAAGGAGATAAATTCCAGATTATATCATCAACACTAGAAGATGGTGAAATACATAAAGCTTCTCGTTGCAACTGGGAGATGAATGTTGAACGAGTTGAAGGCCAAGACCACTCGCCATTGGAAATCAAACTACTCACTTTGGTATGAAGAGGAATTTTTGAGGTAATTATAAGATTGGGATTTAGTGAAGTACAAAGAGAGCCACGAGGGAGCCAAGAATCCCACCAAAAATATGTGCTGTTGCCATCCCCAATGACATGAGTAAACCCAGCAGAAGATAATCTTCTCAAGTGAAATATCTTCCTAAAGCTCCATGAGCAGTCAGAGGGGATAGCAATGCTCCATAGACTCCGATCTTTTAGATAGTAGGCATGAATCCATGCCACCCAAAGAGAGCCTGCCTTAAGGAGAAGATTCTATAAGTTTCTGGCAATGTAGGCTGCATTCCAGGCTTTAAGCTCTTTGATACCCAAACCACCTTCTTGTTTTGGAGTAGTAATATCTAGGGGAGAGCAAACGGCTCAGCTCGGTAATACCGAGCCGATTTTTGGTCATACCGACGGTATCAAAGGGATTCTCCTACCGACTCCCTACCGATCGGTCCATACCGCCCTGACAACAGGAACATACCGACAAATACCGACTCGGTTCGGTCGGCATACCGACAATACCGAGCCGACCATACATATACAAGGAAAACAAAAATGTGTTAGAATATAAATTGCTAATTCAATGGAAAAATCAATAATTTTAATGTTAATTTTGCTCGGTCAAAGTTACAAACATAAACCAGTATAGAAACTATCTAAGAGCAATTAGAGCCAAATTTACAATTAATACAATTACAAATCTTATCAATAATCTTTCCAAAATTACAACCAAAATCTTAGCAATAATCTTGCCAAAATTACATCCGGCCAATTTGTCAAAATTATACCCAAATATACAATTAATACACATACAAATTTTAGCAATAATCTTGCCAAAATTACATCCGGTCAATTCGCCAAAATTATACCCAAAACAAGCAATAATCTTGGCATCATTACATCCGGTTAATGTGCCAAAATTATACCTAAATCTGTAATTAATTATACACTCTCTTTCCTTTGGAATTTCTTCTCTGATTCTTCTCTTCCTTTTCTAAACCCCTAATTTCTTCTACTATCTTGATCCCAATCCTTGGTTGAATCATAACAATAATACACATACAAATCTTAGCAAGACAGAGACAGAGGGTGGTGAGTAAGAAATAGAAGAGGAAGGAGAAAAGAAAAAAAAAACAAACTCACCGATGATAGCAGAGGTGAGTTGGTTTCCCTCAATTTCGCACATCAAGTGCTTGTCCACATACTGCAACAACGATTGTGCGGGGTTCTGCTTTAAGTCCTCCTCTCCTCGCCGACGAATCGATGACACAAGCAGAGGTGGGTCCCCTCTAGCGTGCCTCCCAGCACGGTGACATGAGCACAACCACAACGGGCGTCGGTTCTTCCTCTCCAGTTCTGCATCAGCGACGCGACATGTGTGTGCAGTTCTACTGGTTTTGTTTCCACAACCACGCTCCGGCGGACGGCGGCTGGGATCTTGAACGATCTCCTCTATGGTGCCGCTCCTCTGTCAGATCTCCCCTCCTCGACCATGGTAACAACTTCCTTTCTAGCTCTCCGGCTGGTTGCGACACCGAGAGAGAGAGAGAGGAGGGGGTGGGGGCAGAGAGTCAGAAAAATCGAGAGAGTAGAAGAAATTAAGGATTAGGTTTTTTTAGTTTGTGAATGGTTTATATGACGGTTGGGTTGGTAGGTAAGTTAGTATTTATATCCAGGGTTCAACCGCGGTTGGGTCGGCTACCGACCGACACCTGCACCCCCTCATACCACCATGCTTGCGGGGCGGTTTGAAGCCGAGCCGACCATGCTTCAAAGGACACATCTTCCGACCGCCTACCGCCCCGACGTCGGCCGGTATCGGGTCGGTAGGGTCGGCTCGGGATATTTGCTCTCCCTTAGTAATATCAGCCCAAGAGACCTTGGATTTTTTGGCATTTGTTGAGTTGCCTGACCAAAGGAATGCTGCACATAACCGTTCTACTTCCTTAAAATGTCTAGTTGGCAGGATAAAAGGTTAGACCAATAGTTCTGCACACTATAAAGTACAGACACAACAAGCAGCAATCTACTAGCAAAAGAAAGTAAATGCGCACTCCAATGGTTGATTCGAGCTAGGATTTTATCCACCAAAGACTTACAATTCTGGAAGGTTAACTTGCCAAATACCAGAGGGACACAAAGATAACGTACTGGGAGAGTACCGAGCTGAAAACCACTTAGCTGCAAAAATTGAGCTTGCTGAACATCAGAGACTCCAGCTAAGAATACTGCACACTTTGCAGGGTTGAAATTTAGACCAGAGAGTCAATAGAATTGACTCAATATATGTGTTACAGCGGATGCAGATGTAGAACTACCATCAGTAAAAATCATGAGATCATCCGCGAAACACAGATGCGAAAGGGCTATTTTTGAGCAACGAGGGTGAAATGGCAGAAAGCAATCAGCTGCAGCTTTATTTAACAAGCAAGATACTACCTCTATAGCAATCATAAATAAGTACGGAGATAGGGGATCTCCTTGGCGCATCTCCTTCCCTCCACTAAAAAAACCACATAGTAATCCATTAATGGCTATAGAGTATTTTGCTGTTGTAAAGCAAACTTTTAACCAATTAATGAATTTGGTAGGGAAACCCATTGCTTCAAGTACATTGAGGAGAAAAAGCCAATCCACAGAATCAAATGCCTTCATAAGATCTATCTTTATAGTGCATCTACTAGATATGCCAACACGATGATAATTATGCACTACTTCATGTGCAAGTAGTATGTTATCACCAATTTTTCTACCAGGAATACATGCAGTTTGATTGTGGCTAATAAGATCAGGAAGGCAGCGTTGTAATCTCAGAGCAAGAATTCTAGGGATGCATTTGTATGAGGTAGAACAGCAGGCAATAGGTCTGAAATTAGTTACCTTTTGAGCATTCGGTACTTTGGGAATTAAGCTGATGATGATGGAGTTGAATCCTTGAAACATTTTCCCAGAATTGAAAAATTCTTTGATGGCTTTGATAACATCAACTCCAATTATTGCCCATGCAGATACAAAGAACTCAGCATTGTAACCATCAGGTCCAAGGGATTTGTTCTTTCCAGGAGAGAACATAGAAGCTTTAATTTCCTCATTTGTGATATCTGCAACTAACTGTGAACACTACTCAATAGATATAGTTTTATGAAGCAGAGATTTAAAATAAGAAACAGATCCACCTAAAACAGTAGGGTTAGATTGGCCAAGAGACTGAGCATAAAAGCTAACAATGGAATCTTTTATCAGCCTAGGTTCAGTAAGCAATGTACCATCAGGAGAATATAGTGTCCGAATTGTATTTTTAACTTTCTTTGCATGAACCACATTGTGGAAAAACTTTGTGTTGGAATCTCCACAGGAGAGCCAACTAATGCGAGATCTCTGCCTTAGGAACGTCTCTTCAGCAAGGCGTAGGTCAGCTAGAACTGATATCAGACATTGCTCAGTGGAGAGAATATCCTCCTGTAAGTCGCCATAAAAAATTTGCTGCTGTACAGTGTAAAGCTCTTTCTCCAGATTTGCAATCCGTGCAGAGATATCATTATAAGTGTTATTATATAACTTTCTCAACTCAACCTTAAGAAGCTTAAGCTTCAGCCAAAGCTGATACATGGCATAACCCTCAATATTTGAACTCCAAACCGATGCAACAATAGACAGAAAAGTAGGAAGAGATATCCAATGGTTGCAAAATTTGAAAGGCTTTGGGCCATGAACAATAGCAGCGGAGGAGTTAAAGATTAAAGGAGAATGATCAGAGATACCTGGAGGCAGAAACTCCACAGAACTAGTTGGAAATTTTCCTGTCCATTCAGCATTAATGAGAAATATATCTAGTTTCCTGAATATAAGATTTGCAGATTGCCTATTGGACCAAGTAAAAACTGATCTTGTGTATGGGTGATCAAAGAGGCCGCATGAGGATAGACAATTTTCAAAAGCAACAATATCAGTACTCATGTGATCAGTGGAGGAAGAGGATTCATCAGGCTTAAGGATGATGTTGAAATCACCCAAAAGACACCACGGTTCATTGCTAAGAGAAGTGGTAAAGGACTGGATGGTACGGTAAAGAGAAGCAGACCTCTCCTGAGCTGAGTTTGATCCATAAATGAAAGTAACATAGCAAGTAATTTGTTCTCTTCTATTGCTAACAAGACAATGAATAAATTGGTCTGTGGAAGCAAGGACAAAAACATCCACCCTATCTGACCATAACAACCATATACGCCCTAAACGCGCATGTCTGTAATTATGCTCAAAACTCCAACTAGGCAGAAAATTTTTCCTGATTTCAGGAACATTATTGACTTGAATTTTAGTTTCAACCAGACAGACTAAGTCCACAGAGTGACTAAAGATACGTTGTAATATAGATGTTCTTTTAGAAGGATCATTTAGACCCCTAACATTCCATGCCATCCATCTTATTAAGTAGGTTGGGAAGAAGAACTAATTCCTGGAGAAGAAATATGAGTAGTCTTACCTCGTCCATGACTACGCTTTGGTTTTGGGCCTGGTTTTGGCTTGGGAGGTAGAGCAACCTCTTGAGTAAAACCACTAAGCGTCTGTTTTGGAGAGCTTAGAATCCTTTCATCAATAGCAGGTGCAGCTACAAAATTAGGCTGTTCAAGAGGTACCGAAAGAGAGGTACTACCAGAAGTTTTAGAAACAGTAGAAACCAGTAGAGAAGCCTTCGAAGCAACAACAGGGAAAACTGAAACACTAGATAATGGAATTTCAGTTGTCTCAGAAACTGCAGGAGTTGACAACGAGGTCAGTGAATCATGCAAAAGTTCAGTAGAAATAGGAACTTGAGACTGACAGGGTAGTTCAGTAACTGAAGCCGCAACAGAAGCTACAGGTGCATCAGTCACAATTTTGGGAACCCATTGAACATAAGGCTTTTTGAGGGAACAAGCCATAGAATGATGGCCCCATTTGTTGCAAAGATCACAAAATTGGGGTTTCCAAGAGTATGAAATGTCAATAGAGCGAGTACAACCATCAAACTCAACAGCAAGTAGCTTAATCCCTCTTTCGTTAGCAACTCAAACGGGACCTTCTTATGCTGAACCCAGACGGGAATAAGAGAAGTAGAGAAATCCACAAGGCCGATACCAGCCTCCCATTTACGTAACAGTAGCGGAATTCCACCAATGTGCCATGGACCCCCATACAAAGCTCGAGTCAAAGAGGATTCATCAGAAAATTGAGGCAGATAAAGCCCTTCAGTGTAAGGCACCACAGAAACAGGACTTTGCCGACCCCACAGCCTCATCGCCATTGCTTGAATCAGTCCCATCTTCGGTGGTGATCCCATAAATTGACCAATGAGACACAGAGAATACTTCTTGCGACCAATATTCAGTAAATGAAACGGAATTTTTAAGATATTATCAGTGATAATTGGTTGCACAAACTCTAAAGACTGAACCATCTTATTTTGCACAATATTAGTCCAGGATGGGGTGATAGAAGAAGCACTAGGTTGAGCAGTTACCGGTTTATGCCCAGAGGAAGAAATCCCCAAATCAATTTTACGAGGCGGAACCCTAGCATCAGGAAGGTCCAAAGCAGTTGCAGAAATTGATGAGGAGCCCTCCGGTACTTGAATCGGAACTACCACTGAGCTAGCAACATTCTTCCCCTTCAGCGATTGTTGTATATGGGAGCTAGCTTGAAATAAAGCATCCAGACGATTAAGATCGAGAGCCATGGAGGCTGACTCCCGATGATGATCAGATGAATCGAAGGTTAAAGAGGGTGGTAAAGACTCACAAGAAGCCATTGATGAGGAGAAAAGTGGATGGGTGAAGGATTAAGGAAGGGAAAGGGAATGATTGATAGAGAACATTTTTAAGTCGCAAAAATTTTCTGTGATTTTTGTTGAAGAACGAAAAATTCAGAGAAAATGTAGAGAGAGAAAATCTAGAGAGAGGAGCTTACGCGACTAATTTAAAATTTCTTGTCCTTTGATTCTGTCATATTTGCTGCAGAAGATACGGCTCGTTAATTATATATGGGAGAATGGGATAGGCCAAGCTTAATTTTACTTCCCTCTGGAATTTCAATTTTAAGTTCCAAGCTCAGATATCAAAAAGGGTAGGTATACCCAGCTCGCTCAGCAGCTCAGGTAATACTACAACTTACTGTGTAGGAAAATTAAGCTCCTGAATACCCTGCCATTTTTGCAGACTTTGTTCCATGCATACACCATTTGTTTCACAAATATCATAATCTCTTGGGTGTGCTGAGACACACGACTCAGCACATAATATATGAATATTGAATTGTCTCCTGTGGCGATATTTGCGGCCAGCAGTTCACTAATTGGAGCTCACTAAAACCAACGAAGTACTTTGCTTTTTCAACTTACTTTTCGGCCATTGAATTCACCTGTAATAAATTCCATCCGGGCCTCTACTGCAGTTCTTGTAGGGAAAAGCGTAGCACACCACTGCACCCGTAGCTCTGCTTCTGTTGCTTGTGATGTAAACATGTAGGCTGCCATACGAGAAATATATGGAACCACCTAATCACTTTACTTTGCATACCAAATATAGGAATTTATAGTATCAATATTGTTATGAATCTAAATTTGCACTTTCCCGGATTGATATTGTTCCCCATCAAGGTAAAAACATATATCAATTCTACCCATAGCATAATAATCTTACTGTTCCTGGAAAGCTATAAATTAGTTTTATATTGGCATTAACCAACGAGGTTATGAAAATTCTTGCCAGACCGGAACCAATGTGGGGTTGAGCGAGGTCTTCTGCTTAAGCGAGGTCTCGGATTTGAGCCTTCATTATCACCCACTATAACAAGGTACATGAGCCAGATTGAATATGGATTAGTAGAAACAAAGCTCCCGAATACCGAATGGAAACCAAGAAAAAAACAAGATCAAGTAAAGGGAAGAAGAAACATATAAACTTGAGCCTCGTCTACCCAAATGCATGACTTGCCGGTAGATTACAAAATGAGAAAAGACAGCCCTACTATTAATAAAAGCTACGTTTTTTGTAAAGCTGAAAAGTTCGAACGAAAACAAAAGAGTAAGTTTATGGCAACAACAATTTGCGTTTTGAACAGCAGTCCCTCAAACGGAGAAGAGTACGCAACGAGCAAAGGTTCAGTTCAACGAAGGCAAGACAGACATACCAATGGCCGGCCAGAAGATGATGATCCCCAACCCCCCCACAACAGACAGCCCATCAGGTAAAGAGACCTTTCACCATAACGTGCAACAATTTGCTTCAATTCCGGGAAAATATACAATCAATGATCTTGTAAACTTATGATACCAATAATATGAAGACATGCAACAACCAGAGCACAGTTCCAGGATCAGTGACACAAAATCTAAATGGAATTGATCAAAAAAGAAAAACAAGCAGAATACTGTCCAATCCAGCTTCGATTGTTCCCTACTTTTGTGCATCGTTTTCATTCCATCTATAATCCTGTACGAGTAAATTTTTTTTTGCATATGATGAGGCAAATCTATACCGTCAGTCAGCAGTAGCACGAGGCTATAGAAAAAGAAATTGCAGCCTTTTGGGCTTAACGTAAAAGATAAATCCAAAAGAATCTGAAATTAAGGACGCATGAATCTAAAAATAGTCTACTGTAGCAAATCTGCAATCGCAGTAAGAGGGACTAATCATTTTGGGGAAGTAAGGTATGAAAAGGGAAAATGAAAGGACACCGTCCGACTGTGAACAGTTTTGTTGTATGTTGGTCCCACGGGAACCAAACTCATAGGTCCACAAAGGATTGCGATATCAAATAAGCAAGCAAAGCACGTGGGTTCAATACATTTTAGTTACCCACCTAAACTTCTGTTAAATCAGACTTATCCTGAAAAAAAATTGGTATTTGACCCCTAAAACTTTACAGTTTTTCATTAAACTCATTTCCGTTAGGGTTTTTATGTTGGTGTTAGTTGGTTTAACCGAATACATGTATGACCGATACCTGCAGGGCCGGCCCAATGGGCCAAGCAGTTCAATCTAGGGCTTAGGGCCACCAAATGTATAAGGCCTCCAATTTTATAGTCTATGGGCTTAGATATAGGATGGGCTGGAGTTTGGAACTGGGCTACTAAAGAAAATTCTGTGGGTTTCTACTGTCCGACTTTTTAGTTTTAATTCTCAAGGAAATTCAAAATTAGGGAAACGAAGAGTTGGCTATCCCTATTGGTTTATCATTCTTGGAGATGGAAAAGTCTCCTGGCTATCGCTATTATTTTTAATTTTTTTTTTGAAAGGGCCTCATTTTTTTTTTCGCTTTAAGCCTCTCAAAAGCTTGAGCCGGCCCTGGATACCTGGCAAGATCTTAATCGTTTGATACAAAAAAAAATTCATTTTATTTTGAAGAAAAATACAAAAAAATTTATCAAAAAAAGAAAAAAAAACACTTTTGTTTACGAAAACAAGAAAAAATAATTAAAATAATCTTTAAACACGCCAAAAAGGAAAAAAAAAAAGACATGATACTTGAGTCTTCATGCCTGCAATGTCGGTCATTGTCTCCCCCACAGTGGAAGCCTACCAGAAAGAGGATGACCTGGAACCAAGGTCGGAGGCCGCCTGCAATGAGCAAACCACTGAAGACTTCAATTATTGGCCCCTGTATGTTTAGATGCTAATTGTTCCTTACTTTATGGCCGGTGGTAGATGTGATCATCCAAAAAATTGATCATAATTTTGCATAATTAAAGGTAGATTTTTTGAGAAAAAACTATTGCTCCCTGGAAAAATTTCCATAAAAACATAAAAGGAGTAGCAATGTGAACGAAGAACACTAATAGATTATTATGATATAGTAACTCGTTATATTTTTTACTTACTTGTGTATACTTGCCTTCACAATTGTGTCCAAATCATTTTTTATATGGAAAGTCAGAAATTGCATCTTGGATTGTGGTAAAATTCCCTTTGACTATTTTCAACAATAATAATGATTTTTGTAATTTCTTCATGTGCGTGCAAAATTAATGCATATGAGTAAATGTGAGACGGCCCGACCCGTATTTACCGTACACAGCAAACACGTGCCGGAACTGTGACAACCCAACCCAATAAAGCCCAAGCATACAGTGTGAACAACAATAACTCGGGCCCAACGGCCCAATACAGTAAACAACAATATGGCCCTACGACCCAACATCAACAACTTCAATAATAATGAAACTGGCCCAATGGCCCAACAACAATAACAATATGCACAGCGGAAGACTTAAACTCACTAACACTGTATGCGACACATGCAATCTATGGATCCAAGCCTGTCCAAGGGAAACGCTGCAGCCTGTCTCGAATGCACTAAGCCTGTACATGAACAACTCATCCTACGGGATGAAACCCCGCAGGCGAGGGGTGAGTCCGAAACGCTCACCGACGAAAGATAAACAGTGATATATTCAACCATAACACTTTCGAGGTAAACACAACAATCAAATCAGATGAATCTATCACAAACAACATAACAGTGGATTACAACTCAAACAACACAACAGAGGAAATCATCGCAACCAACACGACAGAGAACTCTCACCAAATCGTATCAAGCTCAACCAATCACATCACAAGAAAATTATCATAACAACTATATCAAGACCAATGAATGCTTAATTATTTTTATTACCAATTTTATCTTCCGGGCCCCGTCACTGGACAAGCTAGGGTCGTACCTGGTTATTAACTAATTCTGGATGCCAGGCCCCACCACAATCCGGGATCAACATCCCCATATCTCAAATCCGGGATCAACATCCCAATATCTCAAATCCGGGGTCAACACCCCAATATCACAAATCCGGGATCAACATCCCAATATCACAAATCCGGGGTCAACACCCCAACCAACAAACCCTCTGGCAAGACACCACAGAACTAGTCTCTAACCATCTAGTCGTACCACTACTTTCCAAGTGACAATTACATCATCTCAATTAAATTCCAATTTTCATTCCAATTTCCGTTATCCTTTTCCCAATTATCCACAATCAATAATCCAACATCATCCTCAACACATCATCCAAGAACCAATATCACAATCCAGTCAACAATTTCATATCACCAAACTTTCACATCAAACAATTCAACAATATCAAACCGTTCAACAATATTTCCAACACGACATACACAGGACTAACACGTTTCTACAACAGCATCAACAATACCATAGCAATCATGTAACAGTCAACAATCATTCCAGCAGATCAAACAAACATCAAAAGCACACAAACCACAAAACTACACACACAGCATTACGGGCACATATCAGGGTTTATCCATCCTCACCTGGTATGTCTCTGAAACTGCTATCCAGTCAAATCCCGATACCCTATATGTACATATAGGAACACAATAATCACTTATAATGCACAACAAAATGATTATGCATGATACCGGTTTAGAAATCGTTATACGGCTTGCCTTATCCAATTTCTTTATTATGAAATTAACCTCTTTATTCATTATACCATTTATACTTAATTTCAAATTAAAACCGAAACCGAGTTTCTTATCGATATTCTAATTATTCTTAATTTTTAAATTAAAACCAAAACCGAACGTTCAAGCCGATATCCCGGCCTTCTAACCCTTTGTCGATAAGGAAAAAACATAAGCATATTAGAATACATGTATATATACGTATACTTACACATAAATCGGTACTAGATTAAACATATATCTAGTGTAACCATATTTATACATAGATAGTACGTAACTCCTATTTAACCTTATGTTTATATTTATGCGATAAATCAAGTTGTAACTTCATTATTTAGCCAAACATAAATTTAGTAGGATACGTATATATAATCATTTATACACATGTGCTTATAATTCATAGGTATTCATATTTATATTTTTAGTTTACATTTGACATTTAAATCAAGTAGATAAGTATAATTGGGCCTTTAATTATTAAGAGTCCAAATATAAATTAAGTAAATACTATAGGTCTTTCTAATAGTCCAACACAAAATAAAATTATAAATCGAATTACAAAACATAAATGGAATTAAAGGTTATTATTTGATTAATTAAACTAAATCTTTATTTTAATTAAAACAATTAAGAGTCCGGGTTCATTAACGTTGTTCGGGTTTCGTTATTAGAGTTCGAGGTCCGTTGGTATTGCATATATGTCACGGTAATATGGGCCTCCGCACGTTCGGCCCGTTTTCGAGTCCGTGTGCAAACCGAGCCCAAACCCGTGCCAAAGTGTAAAGCGAGTCCAAGGAATTACCCAAAGTTCGGTTTCCGGGCTCGCCGGAAAATTCCCGGAACTCGCCGGAACCTCGCCGGATTCCGGCCATCACTGTTCACCACAGCAGCACCGTCTCTGTTACTGTTCATCCAGCAGAAAAATAACGCCATTCCACCACACTACGGCAACAAGAACACCCAACATCTTTGTCCCCAAAGCCATCAACGCCATAACAATTCAACACAAACCACCCGCATCCACCGTCAAACATCAAACAAAACCCAGGAACACCACTTCTCCGGCCAGCACCACCACTACCCACGGCAACCCAGCAACAACAACATCATCAGCGAACATCCAACTCACCACAGCAAAAGACACAACCATAACAACAGCGTCAACACCATATCTACCTCGGCAGTAACCGAACAAGACCCACACAACCTAAAGGAATCCAAATCAGAAACCACAAGACCCAACCCGATTAGCAAACGGGTTAAGGAAGAAAATGAAGAAAAGAGGGGTAAGAGGGTCGGCCTCACGTCTTACCCACACAGCCATGAGAACGGCGACGGCGTCGGGGTGGACCAGGGCGAGGCAGCAGGGGAAAGCGGCGTTGGCTGCTGTCACGAGGGAGGAGGCGGCGTGAGGGAGGAGATCGGGCGAGGGGCGAGTTTGCTTGACGAGTTCGTCTCGGCCCGGCGGCGGCAACGAGCTTCAGAGAGGACGACCGGCGAGGAAAGAGGGAAGGAGGAAAGAAGGAAAGGTGCAGGTGGCCCGGCCGGTTGCTCACCACGGCGGCAGGAGGAGGAGGGAAAAAAAAAGAAGAAGGAAGGGGTGGGTGAAACGGCGGTGGCTATGGTGGACAAGGGTGGTGGGAGAGGAAGAAGAGGAGAAAGGTGAAGGTGGTGGCTTCGATGGTGGTAGAGGGCTCGGCGTGGTGGTCGGTGGAGGAGAAAAGAAAAGAAGAAGGAAAAGAAAGAAGAAGGGAGAGAGAGAGAGGGGAAGAGGGGGCTCCGGTGAGAGGGAGAGGTAGAAGAGAGAGAGAGAGTGCAGAGAAATAATTGAGAGGAGGGAGGAAGAAGACAGAAAAATAATGGAAGGAAGGAAGTGGGGGCCAGGGGCGGCGGCTGAAGGTGAAAGAAGAAGAAAAGAAAGAAAAAAGAAAAGAGAAATGAGAAAGAAAAGAAAGAAGGAAAAGAAGAAAAAGAAGAGAGAAGAGAAGTGGGGCCCGTGTGGCTGGGAAAAACCGGGAGAGAGAAGAAACGTTGCCGGGAAAGAGGAAGAGGAAGGAAAAAGAAGGAAGAAGAGTGGCTCGGGGCAAGCCTCATATGGTCGGTTCGGATTCTCGCGTCGGAATCTCGTAGACGCAGGGATACTCCCGTCTTTCCGACAAATTCCGTCCCGAGTCCAAAAATACAACTTGGGCTCGGAAAATCCGATTAATTCTCCCGAGCGTCGACCAACTCTCGGAACTGAAAACCGAGGCTCGGTTAGTTAGAAAGATACTCCCGAGCGTGGGAAAATTCTCGGTTTCGAAAAACGACTCCCGTTTTACCTCGAATTAATTACCCAAGATTAATTCAACAGTAAATCACGGTAGAACAATTTCTACAGTCCCGGTAAAAAAATGCAAATTTTACTCGGGCTGTTACGAAATGCAAGATTGTAAAGTGAAAAAAACTTATTTGCAATAACTCTCAAACAAAACTCCTTGATCAAATATTTATCTACTTATAAATAAAAATTGATATTCGAGCTAGTTTATATAAAATTACTAATGTGTACAAATTATATATACACTTAAGACTTCAATTACATTCCTAAATAACAATTATTTTTAAGTAATAAGTTTTTTATAATTCATATGAGTTGTTAATTATAAATTTACAGTTACATAACTCTTATTAACTCTTTTCTAGATGGACCAATATTAGTATATGTAACAGCCCGGGTAAAAATTTGGTATTTTTACCAGACGGTAAAAGTCATTATACAGTGATTTACCGAAAGAATTAATTTTGGGTAATTAATTCAAGGTAAATCGAGCGTCGTTTTTCGTAACCGAGGTTTTTCCCGCGCTCGGGATTTTTCTGTGGATTTTACGGACCAAAAATGGTATTTTTCGAGTCCCAGAATCCTCAGAAAAATCACACCGGAAAATAACTAAGGGGGTATCAGTTATTTTCTGGTCCGGATCGGACCCGCTTGCATTATCGAAGGTGGCTAAGTTTGTGTGTAAAAGAGGAAGAAAGCAGGAGAAGAGAGGAAGAGGAGAAGAAAAAGAAAAAGAGAGAAAAGAAGAGAGAAAAAAAAAGAGAGAAAAAGGAAAGGAAAAAAAAGAGAAGAAAAGAAAAAAAAAGGAAAAAAAAACAAGAAAACCAGAAAAAATAGAGAGGGAAAAAAAGAAAGAAAAAAAGGAAGAAGAAAAAAATAATAATACAGAAAAATGAAAAAGAAAAGGAAGAAAAAAGAAAAGGAAACCCGAGTGAACAGTAGCCACCCTCGGGTCACTGTGCATGTCGAAGAGATCGGCGCTGCTGCTCATCTCACCGCCGCGACCATGGTCTTCTCCTCACCGTCGCGACCTCAACCCCGCCTCCCCCGCTCGATTCCGCCGCCTGGCGCGCCGCCGAGGGCCATTGACCCGCGAGCAGAACCCGACGGATCCACCTCCCTCGCGCCTGCCGCCTCTTGCCGACGACGCCGCGCCTCCTTTCCGCCGCCCTCGCGCCGCTCCAGAGTCGCCTGACGCCGCTTGTCTTCCTGCCGCGCTCGCCTTGCCTCCCTCGCGCCGCCGTTGCCATTGTAGGTGAGCGACCCGTTTCTTCTGAGCGGGTCACGACCGGGTCGCGAACCTGGTTGGGTTGGCTTTGACCGGGTCCTATTAAAAAAAAAAGAAAAAACATATGTATATATATATATTTACTTATATTCTGGTATTTAATTTTGAAAAAAATATATATATTCACTTTGAGAAAATTATGGTCAGTTTAATTCTGGTATTTTGAGAAAAATATAAATATATATACTTTGATAAATAATTAAGTTATGTTTTGGAAAAACTATTATTATTTGGAAAAAAATATATATACCATGAAAATAATTTCTGGAAATTTTAAATATATATTATTTTCCCTAGAAAATTATGGTAACTGATTACCTTTTGGAAAATATGTATTTATGGTACATAAAAGTAATAGTTTTTAAAATATATAATTACTTTGATATATAATTATTTGGAAAAGTATTTTACCTTTGGAAAATATATAGGTATACTTATTAATTCGTATTTATTTCCAGAAAATAATTTTGTATGATTAATTTTTCTGGAAATATGGTTTTCTAAAGACAATAATATTTGGTAATTATATTTTGGCAAGTAATATATTTTATCGAAATAATTTAGGAAAAAATACATATATATGATATAACTTCCAGAAAAATTATGTTGTTTATTAATTTGGAAAAAAGTATATTATTTAATGAGATATTTTGATTTAATAGCTTTGAAAATATATTTTTGTAACCTTATATACATACGAGATATTTTTGGAAAAATGTTTAATTATAATAAAAGGGATAATTTCATGATAATATATAATTAATCGAGATGTTTTACCGATGAGTTTGATTTACAGTTATGGCATCATAGCATATCGATTATGTGCATTTATGTGAGCATGTTGTTTTGTTATATAGGTTATGATATCAGGCAGTTTCCCGAGGAGCCGGCTTTGGACCGGTCATTATCTTCAGAGTTGAGTAATCGGCTAAGGTGAGGATGGATTTCCTTTGATATGTGCCTATATTACTCGGTTGTTGTGTTTGATGATTGTTGCACTGTTGAGTGTTGCATTTGCTGTGGTTTGATTCGGGATGTTTATCCCAGTGCCTTGATTGATTTTGGGATGTTTATCTCCATGATTTGGTTTCGGGATGTTTATCCCCATGATTTGATTTTGGGATGTTTATCCCCGTGCATTGAGTTTTGGGATGTTTATCCCTGTGTCTTTTTGGTATAAAGAATAGTGGATTAAATAATAAAATGTGATAAGGATGTCGATCCTCGGTTTTGGATTGGGATGTCAATCCCGGTGTTTTGGTTAGGGATGTTGATCCCTGAGGTTTGGTTTTTGGATGATGATGATATAATTATCATGTGGTAAGTAGAGGTACGACCGGATGGTTAGAGACTGTTTTGTGGTGGCCATGATCTGGGTTACTTGTGATGGGCATGTTGATGCCGATTTGATTGGGATGTTGATCCCTGAGATTTGATATTGGGATGTTGATCCCGGGTTCTTTTCATTCTGGCACCAGGAACAGGTTGATAACCTGGTACGACCCTAGCTTATCTGTGACGGTGCCCGGAAAGATAAAATTGGAAATTGGATTTTTATTTAAGTCTTTTTGGTCTTGGACCAGTTTTGAGTCGAGTCTTTTGGTTTGGTATATTTTTGTTGTTATGCCTGTTTTTGACCTTGAGTAATTTATAGTGTTGCATATTGATTGTCTACCCATGGTTGGTGGGCACTTCGGACTCACCCCTCACCTGCGGGCTTTCATACCGTAGGTTGAGTTATTTGTGGTTCAGGTATGATACATTCCAGACAGGCAGCGGCGTTATCCCTTGGACAGGACTCGGATCCATTGGTTTGCATCAGTGTCGCATACAGTGTCTTTATGAGTTATTAAGTCTTCCGTTGTGCTGTTTATTGCTATTGTTGGGCCATTGGGCAGGTTGTGTTATTATTGATGTTCCCGAGATCGGGTGATGTGTAGTTGTTGTTGGGCCGAAGGGCCAGTTGCATATTTTTGATTTGGGCTTTTGAGCCAGCTTATTGGACTGCTAAGCCATTTGTTAAGTTTGTTCACTGTATGCTGATTCACGTTGGTGTTGGGTCGTTACAGTTCCGGCACGTGTTTACTGTGTACGGTAAATACGGGTCGGGGCGTTTCTTTTTTAGTAGCGGAGCGGGCGTTAGGTCTTGTTGGGTAGTCCATGTGTGTTTGTTGTTCTTGCTTGCATAGTTCGCTCCATTTGTTTATTATTTTATATCATTTAGTTAGTACATGATGGATCCAGTCGAGGGACGCCAGCTTGCCACAGAACATTTACATAAGAGGTAAATGATGCCATAAATATGCAGAAACATAAATATTGTTAATATTACTAATATTATTATTACATTGATATTATTAAAAAACATTCATCTTCTCGGTACAATATTGACCCTAAAGCTATTGGGGTCATTGGTAATGTTCACCCTAATGCTATCGTTCCACGAGAACCACATTCCGCCCATGTTGTTCTAGCTAGGAAGCTCGAACCGATTTGCTGGAGGGAACCGAAGTGGGATGACATAGTGATCGTCTTCAGGCTGCCACTGGGTCTCCGTGAGCAGAACCATGTTGGGCTTGTACTGGTTCTTCAGATCCCTCAGGGTATGCGAGAACTCCTGGGAACGCCTACCGATTCCTCTGCAGTTCCATACCAGTAGTCGGGCCTTTGGCCAAGTTGGGGGTAACCGAGTTACTCTGGGCATGCTTTGGGCAGTCATCGAGAGCTGGTAGTAGGTACCTTGGTCCAGGAAATGGCAAGTGGGCTCTAGGTTGAATTCCTGAAGTCTTTCAGAAATGAAAAACATGACGGAATTGGCCGAGCTGTAGAAGGAGGTCCTCAGGGTGCCTTGGTCCTCTAGGAAGAACGTCTCTTCCATGGGAGTGACGAAGAACTTCGACGAGTAGAGTTCGTCGACGAAGATCAGACGGGGCATCCTGCCGAGCTCGTTCGGTAGTTCCTCCGGACGTTCGTTGATCATGCTGTAGGCCAGCCGGTTTCTTCTACCTAGGGAGGCACCTTCGACGAAGAAGACGGATGATGGAGCAGGCATCGTGTTTTGGACGCGTGGAGTTTTGTTTTCTGAACGTTTTGTTTTCTTTGCCTGAGCATTTTGTTGTCTTGTGGATGCTTTGTGGTTTTTGCTTTCCGTTGTTTTGCCATTTATAGAAAAATGTCTACCTGTTTTTCAAAGTATAGACCTCACCTGTTTCCGAAAAAAAAAGAAAAAAGAAAAAAAAGAATAGGAAAAAAAAGTAAAAGAAAAGAAAAGGAAAGAGAAAAAAACAGTAAAAAAAAAGAAAGAAAAAAAGAGGAAGAAAAAGTAAGAAAATCAAAAAAGAAAAAAGAGAAGGAAACAGTTAAAAAAAAAAAAGAGAGAAAAGAAGGTAAAGAAAAAGAAAAAGAAAATACAAAATAAAATATTTTTCGGGGATAGAAAAAGTAGATTTTTTCACACAGCTCCAAACCATTTTCATTCTTCAAGGTGTTGCTTTTTGAAAATTTTGTTGTTGCCTCATTTATTGCTTCATCACTTTGTGTGTTTTTGGGCTACAAACACGAGTGTTTTTCAACTCACTTCTAACTCACAATTTTCTTTCGCCCTGGCTATCTTGGCGTTTCTTTTTTTGACTTTTTCTTGCTTCTTTTATCACATGCATCCGTGACCGTTGTGGCTAGACTTATGGGACCATACCTCGAGTGGAGTGCATGTGGGACAAGGTTACACCTGTTTGGACATCGTGGAGGGATACGATATCTGGAAGACGTTCTTGGCTCATGCGGAGTTTGTGGACAAGTGGATAACGTTTCTTTCGAGGGACACAGGACGCCCTCGTGTTCATCGCCTTGCGAGTTAACGAATGTTTTTTTCACGAGGGAAATTGACGTCACCGTTAGCTGTGCATGTCACGTTTCTTGGGATCGAGGATGTTTACGACCGATATGAGCGCTGATCATGAAAATATGTTTTTGTCTTAACTTCTTTATGTTTTGGTTTTGTTAAACAAATTTTGTTTTTAATTTCTTTATGTTTGATTTTACATCCTTATTGTTGATTTTTGTTCTGCTTTGACATGTTTTGTTTTTCTGTTTAACACGAGTTTTCGTAACATAAGAGTCTTGATTTAAAAAGAAAGCTTGTTTTATTTATTTCATAACGGTTTTACAATACAGAGAAAAAGTACTCTATTGAGTTACGTGCTTCTCAAGGTCTTTTACAAGTTTTTGGATGTTTTTCACGTGAGGAAAGAGTTCTGCACACGCCAGTTCTATCTGCTTCATCGCCGAGCTGACCTTCTTCAGTGAAATGTTCAGCTGCATCAGTGTCTGCTGTGGAGTGCTGCTTTCAGCCGTTGCTTTGCCCTTCCGATCATCAGCTTCTTTGCTTGCACGCTTCTCTCGCCGTCTTGGGGAGACCACCACATCATCCTTCAGACTGATGCTGTCTGTCTTGAATCGCTTCTTGGAAGGTTCTTCATCGGAGCTTGTCGGGAAAGCAGTACCACCGATGTAGCTGTTTTCCTTGGAGTCTAAGGTGGTTCTTGATCTTAGTGGACAGTCCATGGCTGAGAGTGAGTGTCTCAGTTATGAGGTTTGGTATTTACAAGCGGAGGAGATGTCGCTTAAGGGTATAAGCGGTATCTCGCGTTGAGTTTGGACACCTGGTAGAGTGTACCAGAAGCTTATCGTGGTAGGACCCACGGATAAGACAGAATTTTGAGGACGAAATTCTTTTTAAGGTGGGTAGACTGTAACAGCCCGGGTAAAAATTTGGTATTTTTACCGGACTGTAAAAGTCATTATACAGTGATTTACCGAAAGAATTAATCTTGGGTAATTAATTAAAGGTAAATCGAGCGTCGCTTTTCGTAAGGTTTTTCCCGCGCTCGGGATTTTTCCGTGGATTTTACTGACCAAAGTTGGTATTTTTCGGGTCCCGGAATCCTCAGAAAAATCACACCGGAAAATAACTAAGGGGGTATCAGTTATTTTCTGGTCCGGATCGGACCCGCCTGCATTATTGAAGGCGGATAAGTTTGTGTATAAAAGCGGAAGAAAGCAGGAGAAGAGAGGAAGAGGAGAAGAAAAAGAAAAAGAGAGAAAAGAAGAGAGAAAAAAAAAAGAGAGAAAAAGGAGAGGGAAAAGAAGAGAAGAAAAAAAAGAAAACCAGAAAAAACATAGAGGGAAAAAAAGAAAGAAAAAAAGAAGAAGAAGAAAAAAAATAATAATACAGAAAATGGAAAAAGAAAAGGAAGAAAAAAAAAGGAAACCCGAGTGAACAGTAGCCACCCTCGGGTCACTGTGCATGTCGAAGAGAACGACGCCGCTGCTCGTCTCACCGCCGCGACCATGGTCTTCTCCTCACCGTCGCGACCTCAACCCCGCCTCCCCCGCTCGATTTCGCCGCCTGAAGCGCCGCCGAGGGCCGTTGACCCGCGAGCAGAACCCGACGGATCCACCTCCCTCGCGCCTGCCGCCTCTTGCCGACGACGCCGCGCCTCCTTTCCGCTGCCCTCGCGCCGCTCCAGAGTCGCCTGACGCCGCTTGTCTTCCTGCCGCGCTCGCCTTGCCTCCCTCGCATCGCCGTTTCCGTTGTAGGTGAGCGACCCGTTTCTTCTGGGCGGGTCACGACCGGGTCGCGAACCTGGTTGGGTTGGGTTTGACCGGGTCCTATTAAAAAAAAAAAACATATGTATATATATATATTTACTTATATTCTGGTATTTAATTTTGAAAAAAATACTTTGAGAAAATTATGGTCAGTTTAATTCTGGTATTTTAAGAAAAATATAAATATATATACTTTGATAAATAATTAAGTTATGTTTTGGAAAAACTATTATTATTTGAAAAAAAATATATATACCATGAAGATAATTTCTGGAAATTTTAAATGTATATTATTTTCCCTGGAAAATTATGGTAACTGATTACCTTTTGTAAAATATGTATTTATGGTATACAAAAGTAATAGTTTTGAAAATATATAATTACTTTGATATATAATTGTTTGAAAAAGTATTTTACCTTTGAAAAATATATAGGTATATTTATTAATTCGTATTTATTTCCAGAAAATAATTTTGTATGATTAATTTTTCTGGAAATATGGTTTTCTAAAGATAATAATATCTGGTAATTATATTTTGGCAAGTAATATATTTTATGGAAATAATTTCGGGAAAAATACATATATATGATATAACTTCCAGAAAAATTATGTTGTTTATTAATTTGGAAAAAACTATATTATTTAATGAAATATTTTGACTTAATAGTTTGAAAATATATTTTTGTAACTTTATATACATACGAGATATTTTTTGGAAAAAGGTTTAATTATAATAAAAGGGATAATTTCATGATAATATATAATTAATCGATGTTGTAAATAATAAGTTTTAATGAGAAAGAATTGGTGAAGATGGTAGGCAGTGAGGAAGAAGAGAAGGGAAGGAAAAACTGAAAAGGGGGAAGAGCTCGTTCTACTCCAGCTCAATTTCATTCGTGAAAATATACATATATATACAAAGAGTTAGGTGGAACAGTGACTCCACACATTTTATAACACTCCCCCTTGGATGTCACTGTTCATTGGGTAGAATACGCTAAGTGAGAACTGCCTCATTAAAAACCTTACCAAGAAAAACCCTGTGGGATAAAAACTTGGTGAAGGAAAAAAGAGTGCAGTGCGTATTCTACTCCCCCTCATTTTGGCCTCTCTTGATTTCTTGATGTCATGGCATGTCAATTATCTTCTTGTCAACTTCTGGTGATGTGTGCCTTGTCTGATCACTTTTGATACATCATTACTTTAACTGCACAATGTAGGTAGCATTATCTTCATAATTTGTTGTTGGAGCATCTGCCTTGCTATTGTCTCTTGAGTGTGCAACATCTTCGAATGTAGTCAAGCACGGTCTCGACTAGCTCAGTGTATAATGATAATTTCTGCATCATTGGTAGTGTTTTCTGCTTCATATGATACTTCTGGTATCGGCTTTGTGCTTCAAATATATGACCTGCATCTGCAAGACAAACTATAAAAGCATATCCATATCTCGCCAATAGGCTTATGGCAGAAGCTGCGGGCTTCATGTTACGAGCACTTTAATAGGGTACTCCAGGACCAATAAGTGCTAATTTGGTTTAAAACATATAAAAATCAATTAGTTTGACATTGTATATTCCCGGGAATTAGTTGCTTCAGGCAACTTGAATCCTTCAGGGATTCATATGCATATATAATAACTTGTGGATCCACAAAAATAGGCTGTTATAGCATCCATTTGATGCATTTCTAATTCTTTCATATTATGCCAGACTTATCAAAAATAATTGCATCTACCACAGGGGAGTATATCTCCTCATAATGAATACCTGGTCGTTTGGGTAAAACTTTGTGCCCCAAGCCATGCTTTATATTTCACTATTTATTTCTTTTCTGCACGAATATCCATTTTATGACGAGTAAATAGTTTTTTCTGACCCTCCACTTTATCGATTTCGCATTTGTTGTCCCTCTTCGTTTTTTTTCACTCATGTCGTCCCTCAACTCTTGATTTACCGGGTCACGTGGTCCTTTTTACCTGCTGCAGTAGGTTAATAGCTATGGAGCTGACAAGTGGTAGTGGGGCCCACACATAACTTATTTATTTAATCAATTTTTTTTCTAAAATCAAATTTTATTTTTAAAATTCTTTAAAATAAGTAAATATTAATTTTCCTCATTATATAGTAGCGTCCTCCACTATTTTTTTTAATTTATAGGTTAAAATTAGATATGCCTCTCTCATTGTTTTAGTTTTTTTTATTCTAATTTTGGTTAATTTTGTTCATTTTCATTAATCGGAATATTATAGAGGGATTAGGTGAGATGATGATCATATTTAATGTTTTTCTCAATGCATATTTAGAAATTAATATTTATTTTTTTAAAAAAATCTAATTTAAATAAAGATTTTTAAGGCTTAAATTTTTAGAAAAATATAAAAAAGGATAAAAAGAATAAAAAATTGTATAGATCATGGGCCCCACTACCACGTGTCAGCTCCACAGCTACCAACCTGCTGTAGCAGGTAAAAAGGACCACCTGACCCGGTAAATCAAGAGTTGAGGGACGACATGAGTGAAAAAAAACGAAAAGGGACAACAAATGTGAAATCGATAAAGTGGAGGGACACAAAAAACTATTTACTCATTTTATGACCAATTGAATTTTACACCTTCTGGTGTACGGACTACAGGTCCGGAAAATTTTTCGCTTCAAGCGATTCCAACACAGCCTTAAACATATTTTTCTATTTTGGCCAATCAACTTGCGCCTACATTCATCAACAGGTGTAGGTTCATGATCCTCATTTCATTTAGCGCTATACTATAAATAAAACAAGTATTCCGTCGACGGTTATTTTCACGTCGGTTCCTTCTCATTCCTGACACTGTGATTGAGATCTCATCTTTTTCAATTTATTTCAGGTACCTGAGTTACTTATGGAACATTATCAATTGTGTCAGGGACCTCTTCTGGAGGATTTTCCTCTTCTTGAGGACATTTAATTCGGACCTCTACTGGAGGTCTCATCTCTTTGGGGCCATCTTATATCTTTACTCCTTTTTCTCTATCGAAAATTTTGTTTTCTTATGGAACCGAACATATTCTACGCTTCTGGCGTAATTTAGATTCATTTGCATACTTTGGGAACAGGAGCATTTGCAGCTGGTACTTGGTCACATTTTTCAAATAAATATGTCTGGCAAATGACTTACTAATCTTTTGCAAATGAATCATCTTTCGAACTTCAGGTTCATACTAATTTATTCGAGGATCAAAACTAGGTATTGATAAATCATTTCAATAATCTCTTGATCCAGTTGCTTATTTTCTCCCCCTGATGTTGGGTAAACTCTTTCACCAAATTAACAATAAACAAATCTCCAATCATTAATCAATGGTTTCAATTAATTTGTAATTGATGGAGATTTTTATACCCAACATCTATTCCCAACCTTCTTTAAGGACCAATTTTACTATGCTATGGTGGAGTATTATATACTGTATAACCAATGGTCCGAAGATGGGTGTTACTAGTGACCAATAACCAATTAAATAGGGAGACCTTATGATAACTTGTTGGCTTGATGCACACAAGTGCTGCTGCGTGTAAAATACCATTTTCTCAAATAGTCATATTTCATCAATGGTTGGGTTTATTTCCAATGATATACGTTACCCATTGAAGAAATATACCAGCATTATCTAGACATATAGTCTAATAACATAAGTAGGGATATGTACCCGCAAGTGGCCAAATTATTAAATTAGTGCGCATAATGCCAACTTGGGCTTCATTACAAATTACCCCCCTGTACTTTCGGTCAAAATAAGATCACCCCCTGACAAAAAAAAACCGGTATTGGACCCCCTAAACTTTGTATTTCCGCAATTTAACTCATTCCGTTAGGGCTTTTATATTTGTGTTAGTTGATTTAACGGAATGCACGGATGATCGACACGTGGCAAGATTATTACCGTACGATTCCTTCTTCATTTTAATTTTTAGAAAAAAATTATAAAAATAATACAAAAACTATCTAATGATTATTATTTTTTAAAGCAAAATAAAAATAATAAAATATTTTATATCATAGGAAAAGAAAAAATAATGAAGAAAAAAACGAAGGAGAATTTTGCCTTAGTCATCTGTTTCATAAAACTTATTTTTCTATTATTTTATTTTAATAAAACAAAAAAAACATTATCAATAAGAGAATATAAATATAAAATTACTTTTTGGGTTTCTAAAATTTCATAAAAACAAATTTTTTAGTTAAATAAATTTTTTAAATTGACTCTTTAATTTTCAAAAAATTAAAAAAGAAGAAAAAGATTGACTTTATAATTTTTTAAAAATTTAAAAAGATGAAAAAATTGATTTTATATTTTTCTATCATTTTATTTTTTGAAAAATATAAAAATTATTATAAAAAAAGAAAAAAAGAAAGAAAAAATGAACTTTAACAGTAATCGCATTTAAAAGAAGAAAAAATAAAATATTTAAAGATAGGAGGAAAAAAATTCAGATGAGAATTTTGGGTTTTGGTCTCTTTATGTGTTTGATAAATTTTCTTTCTCTTATTTAATTATATTTTTTTTGCAATAAAGAATTTTACTCAAAAAAAAATTACAGAAAGCCAAAAAGGAATTTTACTCAATAACAATGTACAAAAAGACAAACATGATCATCAACATAACTGTCTCCACATAAGAAATTGAAAATTTTTCATTCCAATTAAAACAAATCAACACAAGAAGATACCCTCATCTCCTCCTCCTCTGCCCTGCCCTCTACCTCCTCCTCTTCCCTCGCCTCCTACCTCCTCTCCTTCCTCTTCTCCTCCTCCCCTTCCCCCGCCTCCTCCTTCTCCTCTTCCCCCGCCTCCTACCTCCTCTCCTTCCTTATCGCCATCCGGTTGCAGCTCTTCCTCTCCAAGGTAGCCCTCGCCGGCCTCCTCCCTCTCCCTCCAGGGCCTCTAGGTCTTCCATAAAAGGCATATCCCTACATCAATCAATTTGCGAAATGCGAGGGAAGAAAGAAGAGGGAAGAAAAAAAATATGGGAAGCTTTGCAAGCGTGGTTGCAGTGTTCTTGGACTTCTTCAATGTCCGGGTGAGCATCGACGACGCGTTGCCCATGTTTTCTTTTGTTTACTGTGTGTGTGAAATTGAAATTGAAAAGGGTGGTGGATCACAGCTGGTGGTGAGGTCATGGGTTGTGGGAGAAGAGGGTGGTGGCAGAATGGTGGTTTCTGTGGGTGGAGGGTTGGATGGTGGCGAAGGAGGGTGGTGGCAGATTGGTGGTTTCTGTGGGTGGAGGGTTGGATGGTGGCGAAGGAGGGTGGTGGCAGATTGGTGGTTTCTGTGGGTGGAGGGTTGGATGGTGGCGGAGGGGGTTGTGAAGAGGAAGAGGTGGGAGGAGGGTGTTATGGTTGTAGGGGCGGCGGAATCGTGGTGGGCGAGGGGGTTGGGTTGGTTGCAGTCGGTGGCCGGTGAAGAAAAAGAAAAAGAGAAAGAGAAAGAAGAAGAAGAAAAGAAAAAGAAAAGAAAAAGAAAGGAAGGTGAAAAAGAAGAAAAAGAGAAAGAGGAAGAAAAAAACTGAAAAGAATAAATAAAAAAAGATAAATCAAGGTGGACAAGAAAAAAAGAGAAAAAATGGTAGAAAGAAATAGGAGTATAAATCAACGTTCCGGACTAATACACGTGTCCACCATCCGCAGCCTCCGTCAAGTTTTGTGACGGAAACGGAATCGGGTCAACCATAGGGGGTAAACCGCGGAAATACAAAGTTTAAGGGGTCAAATACCGGTTTTTTTTTATCAGGGGGTGATCCTATTTTGACCGAAAGTACAGGGGGCTAATTTGTAATGAAGCCTGCCAACTTGCGTCACACAATGGACCTTCTAGTCGATGCATCGTAAAAATTACCTAGATGGCCAACATAGCGGATTTATCAGTCCGCGTTCATATCCCTGAACTATTTTCAAACTTGCTGGTGATACTAGGCCATTCTCATCTTAGGAAGGCCGTGTAATAAGTTTCGCAGCAAACAAACTCATGGAAATTCATTGATTGTAAAAACTTCTGATTTTTCAATCAATTTCGTGCATCATAATTGATCGGGGATAGCCCAACCGGTCATGCCAAACTATGAATCAATAAACCAACTTCAAGTTGGTGCCAGCTTCGGGCTGCTATATTCACTAGCCTCAGCGTGGTACCAGCTTCAGGCTGTCGTGTACCAATTTTAGGCTTATTTCTGTCACTCATGTCGGGAATCATCATTATTGAGCAATAATAGCTGTGGCGTTTTGTGAAAACCAAAAAATCTTCATGATCTTTTTGGAAACAAGGGGAGGTCCACTTTTGGAAAAACAGACGTCTTACTTTCTAGGCTGATAGTATAAATAGGGGAGCAGATATGTGGTGAAAAACAAGAAGATTTAGGAAAAACTTATCGAAACAAAAAAAAAAATGTCTTCCCCGTCTACTGTTTTCCTTTAGCCTTGCCTTTTGTCATAATCTTTATGGTCATAATAGTTGGAATAATTTCTTCTATATTCTTGGCAACAGGCACTATACTGTCTCATTCACTTTGAGGAATGGAGCAGAATCAATTTAATGGGATCCATAACAATTTCTTGTAAACAAGAATATTCCGTATTCCATACTCTTCAGGAGTTTATGCTCTTCAAGAGCGTAAGCCTATGATCTTTTAGATCATATTTAAGCTTGTGTTTTTTCACAATTTATGTATGCAACAGTATTCACATACAGTTTTCCTCTCCCCCTTGAATGCTGTTGCATTTTTGGGTAGGTGAAATATTGCTCTTCAGGAGCACATTAAGATCCATGCTCTTCCGGAGCGGGTTAATTAATTTTCATATAGATAATTTCCGTTTATGGAATATATCATTGCATTGTCTTCAGGACAAATGCCGGGGTCATTATTCAAAGAGAAGACAATTCCATGTACGTATAACAAGAATTAAACAGTAATAAGAATAAACATAAAGTAAAACGAATAAACATAATGTAAATATAACGGAAATAATAAGACTAAAAATAAAACTAAACATTAAAATTAAAGCAATTAACTTGCACCTCTAGGGTAATCAAGAGGAATATCATAATTTCGTGGTCATTATTTTGACCAGACATGGTTTCGATTGATATTACATTTTTGTCCTGCAGGGACGCGCATTTCTTCAGATGCGTACACTTGTAATTAAATTTCGTGATAATAACCATCTTCTTGTGGTCATTCAATGTCCCACTTCTAGTGGTCATATAATTTCCATCTTCTGTTGGTAATAGTGTTTATTTTCGATTTTCCTTTGAAGGATCTTCAGGATCTTTTGAACAGTAAGACTTCGGGTCTTCGTTGTATTTTCCTTTATTGAGTCTGCTGGACTCTTATATTTAGTCTTCCAGACTATTATCATGTAAATAAATAAACGCTTAATTAAAATAAATAAACAGGGGCCTTTTATTAATTACCCCAATTGGAAAATAAATGACAGAAATTAAAATTAATGGGCCTTGTATGAGCCCAAGCAAAACATAAATAAAATTAAAAGTAAGAAAATTTAAATGTTATGGGCCTTTTATAAATTAGCCCAATAAAAATTAAATTATCGCAAAGTAAATGCGATGGGCCTTATATAAGCCCAATTGAAAATGTAAAGAACAGAATATTAAAATATAATGGGCCTAATATAAGCCCAAACTTAATATAAATGAAAAACAATAAAATAAATACAATAGCCTTCCGGGCTCCCAAGGTATCTAATTCCAGCCAAACACTTCTGGGCTTGCCGGGAAAATCCCGAGACGTCGGATTCCGGTCAAAACACTTCAGGGTTCACCAGAGGAACACTGTTTGATGGGCCTTGTACGAGCCCAAAACAAAACATAAAATTAGAAACGAGAAATATAAATACAGTGGGCCTTTTAATAGCCCAATCGGAAATTAAATAAAAACATAAAATATGCTTACTCGATAAATCTTTCAGCAATAATAGATTCTTTTATCTTTTTCTCCTTTTTTTTTCATATATTTTTTTAGGCAGCATCTGGACAGATGCGTCCATCACTGTCAGATTAGCACAACCAAGGTACTGTACCTAGTGGGCCCCGGTCAATAAACAAGTTGCCAAAGCCTCACCAAATAGCCAGCCGACACAAACCGTGTCTCCTCTTTCTCTCGTCCTCAAAAAAAAAAAATGACAAGAACCTAATCCCACCAAAGCCTCAAACAGCCATGGCGGAACCCAGCAGCAAATCCACGATGCTCCATCGCATGCCCGGTCAGGGTCCTTCGGGGCGGCTTGGCAGCGACAGGCGGTGAAGAGGAGCGGTGGGCGGTGCTGGTAGAGCGAGCGGCTGCCGGAGGATGGGGCTCCGATCTGGGCTGGTGCGAAGAGAGGTGGAGGTTGGAGGCGGCGGCGACTCCGGCGAGTGAACCGCGACGGCGGTCTGGGAGGACAGCGAGGACGGCAGAGAGGGAGGCGAGCTGCACGTCGTCTCCGATCTGCAGCAACACCGCCGGAAGCCGAGGCCTAAGGTGAGGTCGGGAGGTGCGACCGGGGTTCGCCGGCTCTGCCTTCTCGGTAAGCCGCAGCTCCTATCCTTCCCTTTCTTTGTTGGTGGACAAGAGGTCGGATCTGAGGCTGTTGCTCGACGTCTTAGGTGCGCCGCTCGCTTCGGTCGACGGCGAGGATTTTGGTTTCGTCGCCGTAGCGGTCAATGGCGGTGGAGGGGGCGGCGACGCGTCCATGCGCAGACGCTCAGTCAAGCCTCGCCCTTTGCAGGCCTAGCCAGCTATTCCTCCCTCGAGACGGTGTCGATGACGGCTCCTCGACATTGTGCGAGCGGCAACTTCTGCCCGGAGGGCGGGGCGGTCTGGTACTCGAGGCTGTGATCGGACGGCCGTAGCTCCATGGCTCCGGTACCGCCTTGCATGAGCGTCAGGATCACGGCGGCTAACGCCAGGTAGGCTGTGACCGTATTCATGACTTGTTGGATCCAATATTTGCTGAATCCCGGCAGCTTAAATTGTTTGTTTTCTTGTTGTTGAACACGAGCTCAGATTGCAAGGTCCAGATCTTACTGTGTTAGACTTGTTATTGTTGTTGATGCTTGGTTGAAATTGATGGCACGGGAATGAACACCGTGAGCTGGTTGTGTCAATTTTTGTTCGTCTTGTTGCTCGGTCGGGTAGGACGATCATGTTGATAACGTGTTGTAAATAATAAGTTTTAATGAGAAAGATTTGGTGAAGATGGTAGGCAGTGAGGAAGAAGAGAAGGGAAGGAAAAACTGAAAAGGGGGAAGAGCTCGTTCTACTCCAGCTCAATTTCATTCATGAAAATATACATATATATACAAAGAGTTAGGTGGAACAGTGACTCTACACATTTTATAACAACCGAGATGTTTTACCGATGAGTTTGATTTACAGTTATGGTATCATAGCATACCGATTATGTGCATTTATGTGAGCATGTTGTTTTGTTGTATAGGTTATGATATCGGGCAGTTTCCCGAGGAGTCAGCTTTGGACCGGTCATTATCTTCAGAGTTGAGTAATCGGCTAAGGTGATGATGGATTTCCTTTGATATGTGCCTATATTACTCGGTTGTTGTGTTTGATGATTGTTGCACTGTTGAGTGTTGCATTTGTTGTGGTTTGATTCGGGATGTTTATCCCAGTGCCTTGATTGATTTTGGGATGTTTATCCCCATGATTTGGTTTCGGGATGTTTATCCCCATCATTTGATTTTGGGATGTTTATCCTCGTGCATTGAGTTTTGGGATGTTTATCCCTGTGTCTTTTTGGTATAAAGAATAATGGATTAAATAATAAAATGTGATAAGGATGTCGATCCTCGGTTTTGGATTGGGATGTCAATCCCGGTGTTTTGGTTAGGGATGTTGATCCCTGAGATTTGGTTTTTGGATGATGATGATATAATTGTCATGTGGTAAGTAGAGGTACGACCGGATGGTTAGAGACTGTTTTGTGGTGGCCATGATCTGGGTTACTTGTGATGGGCATGTTGATGCCGGTTTGATTGGGATGTTGATCCCTGAGATTTGATATTGGGATGTTGATCCCGGGTTCTTTTTGATCTGGCACCAGGAACAGGTTGATAACCTGGTACGACCCTAGCTTATCCGTGACGGGGCCCGGAAAGATAAAATTGAAAATTGGATTTTTATTTAAGTCTTTTTGGTCTTGAACCAGTTTTGGGTCGAGTCTTTTGGTTTGGTATATTTTGGCTGTTATGCCTGTTTTCGACCTTGAGTAATTTATAGTGTTGCATATTGATTGTCTATCCATGGTTGGTGGGCACTTCGGACTCACCCCTCACCTGCGGGCTTTCATCCCGTAGGTTGAGTTATTTGTGGTTCAGGTATGATACATTCCAGACAAGCTGCGGCGTTATCCCTTGGACAGGACTCGGATCCATTGGTTTGCATCAGTGTCGCATACAGTGTCTTTGTGAGTTATTAAGTCTTCCGCTGTGCTATTTATTGCTATTGTTGGGCCATTGGGCCGGTTGTGTTATTATTGATGTTCCCGAGATCGGGTGATGTGTAGTTGTTGTTGGGCCGAAGGGCCAGTTGCATATTTTTTATATTGGGCTTTTGAGCCAACTTATTGGACTGCTAAGCCATTTGTTAAGTTTGTTCACTGTATGCTTATTCACGTTGGTGTCGGGTCGTTACAGTTCCAGCACGTGTTTACTGTGTACGGTAAATACGGGTCGGGGCGTTTCAATATACTAGAGCAAAAGAACTAAAAGGATATATTCACTAATTAGGACTTACTTATAAATTCTTTCCTTAGACAAATATATTTGTCCAAATATTGTTTGTAGATAGAATAGAATTCATGGCACTTTGGATGGTCATGAAATCCAGCTCCACCATTTTTGTGATCTACGGTGATTGATTTTCAATTTGTTCATGTATTATGCATGCACATGACAAAAGAAAAATCAAGGAAGTAACTATGAGAAAATTCATTTTGGATTGTAATAAATTTATTAGCAACAAAATTCTTGAAATGATATAAACATCTTAGCTTATGAGGATGGGGCTAATATATAGGATTCACTTAGGGATGGGTTAATAAAAAATGGCAGAACAAACTTTATTGATTTGGAAAATGAAGTAATATAAAACAAATCAATAATTATGGTAAATTGTTAATTCCTTGAGTATAAACTTGGCAAAAAAAAAAAGATAAAACAGTGACAATGCTACTTTAATTTCAACCCAGTATTAAATGTAAACATGTATGTTGGGGATGACGTGGGCAAATTGTCAATTTTTTTTTTTTTTTTTGTCGCAGAAAAAAAAAAAGGCATCAGTGGTGTCATCATCGCCCCGTCGGTCCAGGCCCCGGTCAGAACCGGTTACATCCTGGCATTAGACCCTCCTCATAGGAGAGACCGCCCACCGGGGCACCAGCGGACACCCTCGCCTGCTACGCGTCATAGTGTCGGGGAGACCCCGGGCTCAACGGCCACCACCCCACAGTGTGGAAGGCACCAGCAAATTGTCAATTCCTTAGTGTAAACTTAGCAATAAAAATATAAAAGAGTGACATTGCTATTTTAATTTCAACCCAGCATTCAATATAAAAATGTATGATGTGCCTAGAGATGACGACTGGTCTAGACATCACTTAGTCTGATGCTCAACTTAGATCACATATTTTTCTTGTTGCCTAAGTTATCTTATGTCCTTAATTTCTTTACCCTTTGTTGTTGTCCAATTCCTTTTCCTGGTTGCTAATGTGTATATGTATTATTGCATGAGTAATTTATTAAATAGTATTCAAATTATAGGTCCAGAAAGAAAGGAAGAAGAACTAAACAAGGCCCAATGAAGAACCAGTTACAAAGTAATAAAACCTGTTGCCCAAATCCTATGTCCTCTCAATTTTGTGACCATGGCATGAACAATGAGACAATTGCTTGTGGTGTTTAAAAACGATCAATAGATTTCATAAACCATATAAAGTGGAAAAAATTTATTGTAATAACTCTCAAACAAAACCCAAATAAAAGATGATATTGGGCCTAGTTTATATAAATTTATTAATGTGCACAAATTATATATCCAATGAACACTTCAATTACATTCCTGAATAATAATTATTTTTACATAATATGTTTTTATAATTCATATAATTAATTATAAATTTACAGTTACATAACTACTGTTTATTCTTTTCATATGATTTTACACGTACTGTGGGCCAACAATACTATACTAGATCAAAAAAAGGATATATTCACTAATTAGCACTTAAATTCCTTCCTTGAGAAATATCTTTATCCAAATATTGTTTGTAAATGGAATAGAATCCCCAACATTTTAGATGGTTATGAAATAAGCTCCACCATTATGATTTACCGTGATTGTTTTTCTAATTTGCTTATATGCTATGCATGCACATGACAAAAGGAAAATCAAGTTGTAACTAGGAGAAAATTTATTTTAGTTTGTAATAACTCTATTAGCAACAAAATTCTTGAATGATATGAAACAATATGAACATCTTAGCTTATGAGATTAGGGCTATTGCGTAGGATTCACTTAGAAATGAGTTAATAAAAAAATGGTAAAATAAGTTTTGTTGATTTGGAAATAAAGTGACATAAAACAAATCAACAATTAGAGTTAACTAGCACAGTACCCGTGGATTCCACGGGCTTGTTATTTCTCCTTCTACTTGTTCTATTTTTATTGACCCAAAAAACTGAAGTTCATATTGGTGCTTTACACGTCGGTATTGATTGGTTTCTTTGACCACCTTGAAATTTGAGATTTTGTAAACCAATCCCTCACGCAATTTGGTTCGAAAATGTTGTATAAAGATTTTCTTTATTACAACATGCATTATTGAACCCTAGAAATACAATACAATGAAAAGAAAAAAAAGAAAAAAAGAAAAAAGTTATAAAAAAATAAATATAAATAAATCAGAAAAATTTTAAAAAACAAACACAATGCAAAAAATGGTAAATTGTATATAATTCTAAAAATTAAGAAAAATAACAAAATTCTCTTAAAAAACATGAAAATAATAAATGAATTAGGGAAACTAAAAAAACACAAACAATGCCAAAAAAAGCATAAAATAATATAAAATAATTAATTTCAAATTTTTTTAACTACTGAAAATTTAACTGGCATATAAAATTTTTTTATTTTAATAATTACACTACTTAATATTTAATTTTTAATATCAAATAAAATATCATATATTTTAGAAAAATTAGAAAACTATCACAAAGGAAGGAAAAAAATATATTATAAATCTGAAAAAAACACAATGCAAAAAAATTAAAGCAGAAAAATAATGAATAAATCAGGAAAATTAAAAAAAACAAACACAATTTCAAAAAAATTAAAACATGAAAGTAATAAATAATTCTGAAAATTTTGAAACACAAAACCAATGAAATGAAAAAAAAAAGAGAGGAAATATTATACTAATCTGAAAAAAACAAATACAATGAAAAGTAATATTATCGTGAATTTATTTGATAATATTTAACAAAATTAAAAAACAAAAACAATGACAAAAAATAGAAATATAATATAATATTCAGGAAAAAAACTAACACAATGTATAAAAAATAGGAAAATAATATTTAATTCAAGAAAATTTACAAAAAATAAACTAATGCAATGTAAAAGAAAATAGCAAAAAAAATTTGTAACGACCCGGGTAAAATTTTCGTGATTTTTACCAAACTGTTTTGACTTTTACGGTGGTTAATAAAATTTTATCGCGGTTAATTAAAAATTTTACCAATCCGAGTCAATTTTCAATATTTTCACTATTATTTTTACAACTCTCAAAATTATCATATTTGTTAATACTGTAACCATTATTATTAATTTCCTAATCAACATTAATAACAATACTTTTATTACTATTTTGGCCGGGAAATTCTTGTTGCAATAATTTACTAATTATAATTTGAAAAGAAATCTAAACGTCGAAATTCAATGAATTCTATCGGACCGAGCTTTTCCGAGAGTTTTCCGGGAATAACCGAGCTTCGTTTCGATCACTGAGGATACGCGACATTCTGGAGTTTCTTTCAATAACCGAGCCTCAGAATTATTTTTCGAGGGTAACTCGGGATTTCCGAGCCACCTCCAAGCTTACCGAGCCTCGGTTTTCAATTCCGAGAATTGGGAAACGCTCAGGAGAATTAATCGGATTTTCCGAGCCCAAGTTGTATTTCCGGACTCGGGACGAAAATCTGGTTCGGCCAATCGTGGCTTGCCACGTGGCCACTCTTCTTTCTCCTCTCTTTTCTTTCTTTACTTCTCTCTCCCGGTTTTTCTTCCGCCGCCCTACCCCACCTCTTTCTTTTTTCTTTCTTTTCTTCCCCACTTTTCCACACACCGGCCCCCCTTATCTTTTCTTCCCTGTTTTCTTTTTCGTTTTCTTTCCCTTTCTCCTTCTTTATTTTTCTCCACGATTTCCCCCACTCCCCTGCACCATCTCTCTCTTTTTTCTCGTTTTCTTCTTCCTGCCCTCATCACCATCATTATCATCATCCCTCTTCTTCACCACCAACCCGCTCCACCACCTAGCATGCCACCGGCCGAGCCACCATCTCCCCCTTCCTTTCCTCTTCACCTTCCTCTGCCCTTGCCATCGCGTTGCCTCTTTCCCTTCACACCGAGCCACCGTTGTCCACCATCATCGCCAACCAACCTCACCACAACAGCACCGCCCCTCTCCTTTCCTTCTCCCTGCCTTCGTCCTCACACGCGCCTCTGTCGGAAGGCGCCGATGCGAGAGGTATCTCTGCAACTCCCCCTGCTCCTCCTCCCTCTGCCGCCACGACGAACTGTCGCCACCCTGTCCCTCCCTTCCCCTCGTGCTCCACGATCTGCTCTGCCGTGAGCTCATGTCCTTCATTGGTGCCCGATCTTCTCCCTCCTTGCCTCTGCTCGAGCCGCCGCCGGCGCCCTGTGTGGTTGTGTCGGTAAGACCTGACGGCACCCTCCTCCTCTTTTCTCCACAATCTCCCCCTTCTCCTTTAATCGATTTCTGCCAGTTGCTAATTTGGTCTTGGTTGTTTTGTGCTTTTGGTTGTGGGTCTGTCCGATTGTAACCGGGTGTGTATTTGGGTGTTGCTCTGTTGGTTGTTTGGGTATGGTGGTCATGTTCGGGTTTGTGGGGGTGTTAGCTGAAGATGGGGGATGGTCGTTGGTGGGGTTTGTGTTGTTGATGACGGCGAGCTTCAAAGGACAGTGGAGTTGCTGCTCTCGGGACATTTGTGTTGATAATGGACCACGGACTGGAATTTTTTTGGGGGATGTTTTGCTGCTGTGAACAGTGTCTTGGCCGGAATCCGGCGAGGATCCGGCAGTCCCGGGAATTTTCCGGCGAACCCGAGAAACGAACCCGTGGGTAAAACCCGAACCTTTGGACTACCCATGCATCATTAACGAACCCAAACGATAACGGACCGGACATTAAAACGATAATTAATGAAATGATTAATTAAGTTAATTAATATTAACCAATACTTTTATTTTATGCAATTTAATTTATGTTTTATTTACTTAACTCTACTTTTATTTATTTTATGCTTTTTGATTATTTCATTTATGCATTTATTTAATTTATGCTTAATTTTCCGATTGGGCTATTAAAAAGGCCCACAGTATTTTAATTCCTGGTTCTAATTTTATTTACGTTTACCTGGGCTCGTAAAAGGCCCATTGATTCCGATCCTCGTTTTATTTATTAAAATTGAGCTAATTATAATTAAGGGCCCATAACTCCTAATTTCATTAAGTCTTTTATTAAATTAATCTGAAGTTGTTTAATTATTTCTCCGATGGACTAAACGCAAGTGAAGGTCCTCTGGACTTAATTTCCTAATTACGTTAATACGTTTCTAATACGTTTAATTACCGCTCCTCTGGGCTAAACGATAATAGGCCCATGCCTTATTTATTTATCAATTTCATTCTTATATAAATATTACTATTACCTATATTTTCATCGGCTAAATAATAAAAGATCGTAATCTATATTCTTGGCTATATATATATACGAGTTTATTTTAAACTAAAATAATAATAGTTTAATAACAATTATTCCTACCGATTTTATTTTCACATATAACCCGTGTAAAATTTATTTTGAGGCTAATTAAATTTTATTTTATTAACGGTAATATTATTTCGAAATATCAATTCATTAACAGTTATAATATTTCTGTCCAATGATTTTGTTATATATTAAATCTAACTACTTAGTAATAGTATGTACAAGTTTTGAATTGTTATATTATTAAATAACTATGGTATCGTTATTATTTTTATTCCATCTATAATTCTCGGTTATATATGTATATATACTACAGCAATATTTTATACTGTATATAGCATATATTAACTTCTTTTCGATGGTAATATTTCCTATTGATGGTTTATTATCAAATATAATATTCAAATATCATTTACGCGTATTTATCGTTTTCACTATTTTAAAATCATTGGCTACTAAACAAATACGTATTTATTGCTATGTTAATCAAGTATAAGTACTTTATGAAATATTATTTACTTTGGAATATTACCAAATATAATTTATACAACGTATTTGTGTATATACATGTTTTCTTGTCATAAGTGACCTAAGGGCCGGAATATCGGCTTGGGCTCTCTTTTTTGGTTTTTGATTTAATCAAGTACACTTGATATAACCGTTGGATTAAATTAATTACCACCAAGTTGGAAGAACTGTTTGGTAATAAGATAACTATGGAGATAATAAAATGAACAGATAAGTCGTCTAAATACAATTAAACCGGTATCATGCATAATCATTTTTGTTGTGCATTATAAGTGATTATTGTGTTCCTGTATATATATATATAGGGTATCGAGGTTTGACTGGCTAGCAGTTTCAGAGACACATCAGGTGAGGATGGATAACCTTGGATATGTGACCATAGTACTGTGGTTGTTTTGTTGTTTGATTGAATTGCTGAAATGATTATTGACTGTTACTTGATTGCTGTGGAATTGTTGTTGCTGTTGTTGGTTAGCTGTGTTATTGATTTGTGAAATCTGTGCTGAGAATAATGTTGAACTGTCAATTGTGTATAGTTTGTGATACGAGATTGTTGATTGGATGAGTCTGTGAAATAATTTGGTATAATGAAAAAAAAGGATAATTGAAGAAAGAGTAATGGAATTGGACTGGATTTGAGATGATGATATAATTGTCACGTGGAAAGTAGTGGTACGACTAGATGGTTAGAGACTAGTTCTGTGGTGTCATGGCCGGTTTGGTTTGGTTGTTGGGGATGTTGATCCCAGATGAGATTGATATTGGGATGTTGATCCCGAATGAGATTGTTATTGGGATGTTGATCCCGGGTTGGTTGTTATTGGGATGTTGATCCCGGATTGTGTTTTGGCCTGGCATCCGGAATTAGTTAATAACCAGGTACGACCCTAGCTTGACCAGTGACGGGGCTCAGAAGATAAAATTTGGTAATAATAATAAACATTCTTTTGGTCTTGGCTCGGTTGTGTGTTGGTAGATTCTTTGTGCTGTGATTGCCTGTGATTACTACGAAAGTATTATGGTTGATTGCATATCTCTGTTTATCCTTCGTCGGTGAGCACTTCGGACTCACCCCTCGCCTGCGGGGTTTCGTCCCGTAGGATGAGTTGTTTGTAGTGCAGGAACTACGAGCAGGCTGCTGTGTACCCTCGGGCAGACTCAGATCCATTAGTTGCATCGGGCTTTGCATATTTTGACATTGAGTTATAAATGCTTCCGCTGTGCTGTTGTTATTGAGATTCCCGAAGTCGGGTGTTATGCTTTTGTTGTTGGGCCGTTGGGCCGGTTTTCTGTCGTATTACACAGTTTGTGCCACGTGTCGGCACTGTTGTTGGTAAATACTGTATGATGGGTAAATTTGGGTCGGGGTGTTTCAAAATTAATTTAGGGAAATTAAAAAAAACCAACATTATACCAAAAAACCTGGAAAACATTATATAGTACTGTAAAAAAACTTATGCAATGGAATGGAAAAAAATATATTATAAATGAGGAAATAAACAAATACAATACAAACAAAAAATATAAAAATATAAATAAAACTGGAAAATTTTAAAAAACTAATACAATGAAAAATAAATAATATAAAATAGGAGAAAATTAAAACAAATCCAACGGAAAATAGTATTGCCGTGATTTTTTTGACTGTAATTTTGGAAAAATTAAATAATGATGGAAAAAAGAAAAAGAAATAAGCATACTGAAGCGCCCCGACCCGTATTTACCGTACAAGGTAAACACGTGCCAGAACTGTTCCAACTACAGTAGCAGACAGTTTATACAATGCGAAATACAATACAAACAAACCTCAATACAATGTCTGTCACCCGATCTCGGGGACCATTATTCAAGCCAACACTCCAATCCAAACATCACCAAATATAATACAACAACTACAGCAATTTCACAATAGAAAGACAAGCAGCGGAAGACTAAAATGCAGATGCAGCGGGGGATGGATCCG